>OZ038496.1:91783826-91823826 GCA_964036315.1 Acanthosepion esculentum | reverse complement strand
TTATTAATTTAAATTAATCTTAATAAATAAACAAACTGATTCCAATAAATAAACCGTTAGAAAAAACAAATAAAAATAATAAATCCAAATAAATACATGAAGTAATAACCAAATTAAAAAGTGCTCCTGCCAAAATAATAGTTAGAATAAACTACAACAATCAACCCCAAAATTGAATAAATAGCTTTAATTATCTTCCTAAACCAAAGCAAAACTATTAAATAAGCGATATAATCAAATTTTAACTACGTTAATAAAACACCAATTAAAATAAAAATAAATAAAAAATAAATAAAAACAAGCAAAATAATTTAACCCAAATAAATAAATAGATAATTAAACAAATAAATGACTTCCTGCAAAATAAACGCCAAAATAGATTACCCACAATGCACCACTGACCCATATATATAAATAGCTAAGAAAAAAAACAACACTTGCTGCCTGACGATAACATCTAGCAGGAAACAGACTAAGTGTTGACTTCAATGTTCACTTTTATATTTACACACGCTCTATATCTGATATTGAGCACTTTATCCCATAAATAAAGCACACCTTAAGAGTATATTTCTTTATATATATATATATATATATATATATATATATCAATTCTCCCTTCGTATTCAACGTATGAGGTTCAAAAAGCTCAGTTCCTAGGAACTGGCAGCCACACACCAGCACATGTGATTTAATTATAGTGGTGAAAGTTTTGTGCAGAACCATACACACATTTTGAAGAACCGAATACAGAGACCTGGTGCACTATGTGCCACAAGGTCCCTAAATGACCCTCCGCAATATATATATATATATATATATATATATATATATATATATTAAAGAGAAGAGAGAAACCACAAACGTTTTCGGTTGTAATGTGTAATTTTTAAAACAATATTATGCTTTTTCTCATAATTTTGCTAAACATGTTTCCGGTCTCATGACCTTCATCAGGCAAAGTGTGGAAATTTCCACATATTATTATAAATAATTAATTTTTCCTTTATGTTTTTTTATGTTAAATATTCTCAATATGAGACATTCTCTATTTTGTGTGTTAGTGACCCAAATATCTTTCTTGAACTGGCCAGTTCAAGAAAGACATTAGAACCAAAAACGTTTGTGGTTTCTCTCTTCTTTTTAATATACACACTTTTCTCTCATTGGAACTACTATAACCTCTTCCCTTTATATATATATATATATATATATATATATATATATATATATATATATGTAGGCATTCGGAAGTCTAGTCGCACTGAGGAGCTGTGACACAGCGATACAGTACTGTCTGTGAATGACATAATTTAGCTCTTGAAAGTACATTTCAATTGAGCACTGTTGAGTGATAAGCTAATTCTATAAACAACAGCCACCTGCACTAATGCAAAGCTCTTCAGTAAAATGAATGGAGCACTTTGGTTGATTGGCATTTGTTTACTTTTGTAAAAACAATACGCTAGATTTAGTTGTGTAACTCTACCGAGTGAAGATAGCTCTGACTGACACCAAATTAGTTGTCTTTCAATCCTGGCTTGAGGCATTCGGAAGTCTAGTCGCACTGAGGAGCTGTGATACAGCGAAACAGTACTGTCTGTGAATGACATATATATATGTATGTATGTATATATATATATATATATATATATATATATATATATATATATATATATATATATGTATGTCTGTATATATATATATATATATATATATATATATATATATATATGTATACATACATACATACATACAGAGAGATGAGAGACAGAAGTTGAGAGAGATTGAATATCATGTGCCAAAATGAAACAAGGTCTGAAAAACTTCATAAGAAGGAAAATACCAGAAACATCTATGAAGCCAGGGCCTCCAAGAGAAATTTTGCAAGAGTGTACAAAGCCCCTTTGGGGCCCCAAATCAGGCAAAGATTTTTCACAAAGTTTTCTCAGACAGTGTTGCTCAACACCACCTGAGGAGGCACACCAAGTGTTGAAACATGATTCCATTTATGTAGTGGTTTTTAACACGTTTTTGTTATAATTGTTAATAAATATTATCAATATTAAGCTCTGCTCTGTATTGAGCACTTCTTTAAAATATAATTTTTGGACATTGGTACTAATCTACCTTGCACTCGGATATATATATATATATTAATGTATACATGCCTATGCTTCCAGACCATTATATTTTATATAAGGAGAGATATAAAATAAAAACATAAAGCAATGATTTTAGTGGGCTATGATGAAAATAAAAGTAAAATCTTTTGAAAATTATTTAATCTAAGAAAAATAAATTCTGTAAAAGTGGAATCATTTAAAAATATTTATTTAATACAGACAACAGAGAAATAAACACATCAGTATTTGGTAAAATTCTAGCAGCACCAGTTTCTTTGTTACATGTGGGTTATTTTCATCAATAGAATCTGAGAAAAGAAGGTACAACTACATTATAAGATAATGTTACATGCAAGAACCATAAGAAGGTAGTAAAATATTTTTTATTACGATATTTGAAAATTAACTAAATATAGGACATATGCGGTTTTCCTTGAAAGATGAGTACGGGACAGGGGAGAAAATTATTCAATACAGAACATGTCTAGTATGTAAGGTATGTTTGAAAGAAATATAAAAAGAAAGAAAAAGAAAAGGGATATATGAATGAAATATAAAAAGAAAGAAAAAGGAAAACGGATATATGAATGAAATATGAAAAAAAAGAAAGAGGGAAAGTGATATATGTATGAAATATAAAAAGAAAGAAAAAGGAAAACGGATATATGAATGAAATATGAAAAAAAAGAAAGAGGGAAAGTGATATATGTATGAAATATAAAAAGAAATGAATATATATGATGGAAAAATAAAGTAAAAGAAAGAGTAAAAGTGGTATATGAATGAAACGATGAAAAGAAATAAAAAGGAAAGATGATATGTGAATGAAATATTAAGAGAAAGAATGTGAAAAAGTTAAATATGAATGAAATATAACAAAAAGAATGATAAAAAGTGATATATTAATGAAATAAAATAAGAAAAAGGAATTGTGCTTTGGGAATGAAATTATGAAAAGAAAGAAAATGTAATAGTGATATATGAATGAAATGATGAAAAGAAAACTGTTATACAAATGAACTATAAGAAAGAAAATGGTATAGTCCTATATGAATGAAATATAAAAAAAACAAGAAAAGTGATATATGAATGAAATATAAAATAAAAAGAAGAACATTGATATATGAATGAAATATAAAAAGAAAGAAAAAGGAAAACAGATATATGAATGAAATATAAAAAGAAAGGAAGTAAAAGGAAAACAGACATATGAATGAAATATTAAAAGAAAGAAAAAGGAAACGTCATATATGAATGAAATATAAAACAAGAGGAAAAGTGATATATGAATGAAATATGAAACAAGAAAAAAGAAAAAGTTATATATGAATGAAATATAAAAGAAAAGTGATATATGAATAAAATATAAAAAGAAACAAAAAAGAAAACAGATATATGAATAAAATATAAAAAGAAAGAAAGAGGAAAACAGATATATGAATGAAAAAAGAAAGAGAAAGGATATGTTATATATGAATGAAATATAAAACAAGAAAGAGGAAAAGTGATATATGAATGAAATATAAAAAGAAAGGAAAAAGAAAACAGATATATGAATAAAATATAAAACAAGAACAAGGAAAAAGTGATATAAGAATGAAATATAAAATAAAAAAAAGAAATGTGATATATGAATGAAATATAAAAAGAAAGAGAAAGGAAATGTCGCATATAAATGAAATATAAAACAAGAAAGAGGAAAAAGAAAGAAAGAAAACAGATATATGAATAAAATATAAAACAAGAAAAAAGAAAAAGTAATATATAAACGGAATATAAAAGAAAGAAAAATGGAAACGAATATATGAATGAAATATAAGAAGAAAGGAGAAAGAAAAGTGATATATGAAAAAGTCATATGTGAATGAAATGATAAAAAGTAATGAGGAAAAAAGACGAAGAACTGGTTTTAAATTTTGTGTTTTGGGAATGCATTATCTTTTCTACGATCTCAAAAATCTAAAACAAACAAAACCTGAACAGAATGTAAGTAGTAATTTACTTATGGCAAAATCTGAGATTCTTTTTGGAACAGGTCATTGGTTTTCGATTTTAGACATTGGGAGAAAAAAGATTTAATGCAATTTCCACAGAAATCAAAGGTTAAATAGTTTGAAATTCCTAAATGTATAAATAAAATTGAAAATCTTCCACAGCAAGTCCTCTGCAGTGGAAGATTGTTCGTAGGTTTTCTTGTATATGACGTTGGCCGGGATTATAATGGACGGTATGTGTACACAGCTTTATATTGGAATGAGTTTGAGGTTAAGAACTTTCATAGATTTCAGAGTCTTCAAGAAAGAGCGTTGTTTTGAGAACAGTTTTTGTTCTCCGTTGTGGAAAGAACTATTTTGTTATAATAGTCGGGGTGAAAATAATTGTTGGATTGCCGCCCCCTGATGATAATCACAGTCGGCATTGTTTTGATTTACTGCCCCATGACGATTATTACATGCAGCGCAAGATTCGAACGAATTCATTTCTTTCTCCGTAACTTTTCATAACAAAAAAGCTTATTCTTTTCACTCCCGCTAAATATGAGTACTCAACTACCGGCACTGAAGTTTGCTTTGAACTCTTCACATTTCATTTCATCTCTCATTTTTCCTTTTGTAAAATTTCCTCTCATAATATTTGTTTTGTGATGTCAACGAATACTCGTTGTCACTTTCGTAATGCTCGTTGTAGTAGAGACTTTGTAATCGCAGATACAACTATAGTAACACCGTTGAACAATACTGGTGTCAGATGCCTTCAACTAATACTCGCACTAATAGTACTTGCTCGATAATACTCGCTCGAAAAGTAATCACCGAATAGTCATCCGTGTAGTGATCCGTATAGAGAAACAGTATCGTGAATAGTATAGAGATGAAGGATAGAGTACAAAGAGTGATCCGTATAGTAATAGAGGATAGACTAGAAATGGTGATCAATTAGACGCCACGCTAATTCCCATATATACATTTCTCTTTATCATCACTTGGTATACTTATTCAAAATGGGATCGCCTGTGTTTGCTCTCTGGCGATCCGTGTTCAAACTCAAGTGTCGACAGCAGCACGTTATTCCTATATAACAATTACACACATTCAGAGGCAGAGAGTTCGACCGAATAGCTGAGACGTCCAAAAAGGACTGACTCACACGATGTTTAGCAACACGCCCACGTGTGTCGAATGTGGCACAAGGCCGGTTTAATGTGGGCTTTCCGAGCCCGTAGGCTCGGGCAAAAATTGTCCGTAGAACCCGTATAAACGGGATCGGGGTGGTCAACCACCCCGAACGAGGCTCTGCCCTTCGGCGGAACCTCGTCCGGGTTCCTCTCTGCCCAAAGGCAGAGAGTTCCCCCCTGCCTCAGAGGCAGAGAGTTCGACCGAATAGAATAAAAATAATCTCGTTCATTTACCAGTGGTTATAATCCCGTACATTTACCAGTGGTTATAATCCCGTTCATTTACCATTGGCTATAATCTCGCTCATTTGCCAATGGTTATAATCCCGCTTATTTGCCAATGGTTATGATCCCGTACATTTACCAGTGGTTATAATCCCGTTCATCTACCATTGGCTATAATCTCGCTCATTTACCAGTGGTTATAATTTCTTATTACTGCACATGCAGAAAGATTTGGGAAAACGTAGGCAAATACAACGTCAACGCCAAATGTACCAAATCCTGGAACTCCAATTCACCATAGCCGATCTTCCATGTGAGTGGAAGCCATATCTGTTAGATCCGGATATATCTTGTGTTACCACAGGCGTCATTGCATTCAAAATAAACCTAGCTGCTGATACAGTTAAAAATCCCGTGTATGCAATACCAGAATATGTTGCTATCATTATAAATTTGGGATGAATGCTAAAAAGTGCTCAAAACTACCACCGAACCAGGGTAATGTATATTCCGACCAATGATAACAAAGACTGCGTCCGGATATTCGAAGAAAAGTCTTCTATTTTACTTTCGTAACTTGTATCGCGGATATAAACACGGGTGCCGAAATTAGCATTATTCCTCCTAAATCAGAAAATAAGTTAACACTAGCACTGTATAAACTCCAAGCAGTGAACTGTACAAAAATTGTCACATATGATGGAAGAAGCACTAACAGATTTTTCATTAAATTCTTCGTAAATTCCTAGGGATTACAACCCCATTCAAACATTATTGACCCAGAACAGACACACGCAGCTAAACACGACGTTCAAACGACTAGTCAACCGACCCTTTCTACTCCGTAGAGACTCAGCCCGGCAAAATACAAGATGACAAAGGAATAATTTCAGCACGTGTTGCAGTTAGGAATAATTTGACCATCTAATAGCCAGTGGTCATCACCTTCGCACATAGTACCGAAGGCAGATGCTTGTGCTTGGCATCCGTGTGGCAATTTCTGATAACTAACGACTTCAACAGTCCGAGATTGTTGTCCTATACCTCATATACTCAATTTCAGGGTGGGACTACAGCATTTTCACCACATTTGCTTTCGTCAAGGCGTTCTACCAAATCCCTGTCAAATAAAGCAATATACCCAAGGCTATCACCACCCCTTTCAGTTTATTCGAATTCACCATTATGCCGTTTGGTTTAAGAAACGCAGCCCAGTCTTTTCAAAAGTTGATAGACGAAGTATTAGAAGGTTTATCTGTCACTTTGACATACATCGACGACATATTAATAGCAAGCAAAAATACGAACGAACACTTGGAGAATATCCAATTTGTTTTTGTACGCCTGCAGCATTTTGGACAAAAAAAAAAAAAATGAACGTCGATAAAGGCACATTTGGTGTAAAAATAAGTTTCATTTTTAAGACACAAAATAGATGAAACAGGAATATCCCCTCTATCGGAGAAGATAGCAACTATAAAACAATTACATCAACCAGAATCAACTAGTCAACTTCGAAGGTTTATTGGCATGATAAATTACTGTCGAAGATTTTCGTCACACTGTTTATCAAAGTTAGCCCCATTGACAGACATCACTCAGAAAAAGAATGCAATTTTTTTTTACTTCAAGGTCCTGCCTTTCATGCTTTTCACAAAGCAAAGGAAGCCTTGGTAAATTTCGTAAAACTGAAGTACCTCGGCGATGATGAAAATGGGGTGATAATTTTGACAACAGATGTCTCATCGAACGATTTTGGTGCCATTTAACAGTAAAATATTAGCGAAAAAAACAATCTTATATCCCTTTTCTCCCTCAAGTTGAATTCCTCACAGATTAAACAGAACTTTTTCAAGAGACCTTCTCGCTCTCTATTTAACTATCCGACATTTCCGTTATATTTTAAAGGGACGCGAATTCACAGTATTTACTGACCATAAGACACTCTCTTATGGCACCCCAAGTGTATAGCAAGCCTGACAAATATTCACCATCTAAAACAAGACATCTCGACTGCGTTTCACAATTTACTTCAGACGTACAATATATAAAAGGTGAGGAATTTGTTTAAGACACACTTTCCTCTACTTTCATATCCTCAATAAATACGGAATACGAGAACATTGCCGAGGGTCATATGAAAGACTTATCGGGTTATCTCCTCTTCGTTTCGTAACCCTTTCAACAGGGGTCTCTCTCTCCCGGGAGTATAAATACTGGCTGACCTTTCGCCTCTTTCTCTCTTTTCTCGGCTTACGCGCACGTGCGAGAACTACCTCGATTTCGGCCGCGGGCCGAAACCTCGCACGTGGGGCGAGGTACCAAAAACTTTCTCTAACATATCCAATATGGGAACTCTAATACACAACCGGCGTTTCCCATGTTCAGGGAACACGCTAAAAACAAAATTCACCCGTACGGACATTTCAATTCAACACACAACACATTAACTTTCCATACAGACACTAACGTTTTATTCATGTTTTAAATGATGTATTTGTAATTCTTGTATCAATCTGTTTGTCATTAATATATAATTGTTTTGTACATATATATATCTGTCTTATTCGTTTTATTTTGCTTTCTTTGGACTCCATCATAGTCCAACATTCTCATGTAGCGGGACTGGCCAGCAGGAAGTCTTAGGCCAGAGATTTTATCCTCGCATTCACCCGCCGGTCCCCTATAGACTACATATTTGCAAGTCAAGGGAGATACTTCACAGCAACTTGAACGTTTACCTATCTCTTTCAATCATCTTATTATGTGACAGGAAAAAAATGTTACCCTCTGTCTTATTATGGGAAATTGAAGTGGGCCCCATATAAGATTCCCACGTGATGGATGCAGGCGTTGTTATAAATAAAGAACAGAACGCGACTGACCTCTGATTTATGCAAGTTTTATGAAACTATATTACAAATAAGTCCTTTCAAAATAGATGGTATCTGTGACCAAACTTATCTGCTGAAGAAGAGTCGATGTTTTCGCTATCTACGGACTCTGTGGTGATAACGGTGTAGGGCAGGCTGGTTCTGCAAGCGTTCATTTCGTAGGTCTTACCAAAAGTGAGTGTTCTTCAAAAAGAGGTAGAAAAGCGCGCCAATCAGTAACTGTAAGATGATTGGCTAAATTTAAACTGCCAACGGCAGATAACCATATCTCTTATTTTTCATATTATATACCTCAAACGGTAGATAAGAAAAAAAAAATTCAACCACTTTCATGGTTTATTACATCCTGGCAGACGAGCAACCACCAAAATGATGAGGGATCGGTCTCTATGGCCGAACATGTCCAGTGACATAAAAACTTTGACGCAGAAATACGTTCAGTGTCAAAAACAAAAATTGGGAAACATACAAAATTGACCAATTGCAAATTCTAGAGACCCAACATAGGTTCACTCATTTGAATATAGACATTGTTGGGCCCCTCCCAAACACATACGGTTTCACTCATATGTTCACCATAGTGGATTGATTTCGTCAATGGCCTGCTGCTTTCCCTATTCCAAATACCCCCTCAGAGAATATCTCAAAAGTTATACCGGACAACTGGATCAGTACATTCGGAGTGCCATCTGTGATTACTACTGACAGAGGATCACAGTTTCAATCTATACTTTTCAAGGATTTTGTCAACCTACTCGGGACAAACATATCCTAACTATTGCATGCCAACCTTGTGCCAATGGAATTATGGGAAGATTCCGCAAACAGCTAAAAACTGCACTAGCCACAAAGATTGACCCTTATGTAGAGGACCGGGGGTACGTGTTGTGGAATTAGAAACACGTGCTGTTTATTCATGCTAGCAGGTCCAATTACAAGAACATGGCGGACTCAAGTTGAGTCCTACCGAAGATGTAAAGAAAACAAACAAGACTGATGTATATATATATATATATATATATATATATATATATGTGTGTGTGTGTGTGTGTGTGTGTGTGTGTGTGTGTGTGTGTGTGTGTGTGTGTCAATAAATATATTGTATTAAACAACAATTTTACTAGTGACATAGACATTAACATTTGTGTTTATGTGTGAAGGTAAAGAGTTTGTATTTTGGTGAATGTTCGTACGTACGTGTGTGGAATCGCCCACAACAGCCAGTTTACACTCCGCTAGGAAATGCACTCTTCCTGTAACGATTTTACCAACATCATACTTACAAATAATCAACAAGCATTCATTGGTTAATCACCTTCAATCTAGCTTGCTGATTGGTCAGGTTCGACCAATCATATCGCTCCCACGCGCAAAATCTATTTAGGCGCCAGCTCGGTTTCGAGCCACCCACGTGATTCAACGAATTTATAAAAACACAACACGTGTGATTCTCGCCCCCTTTCAGGTTCCTGCTTTTCTCGACTTAACCTCTTTTTCGCTGCGTTCTTCTTCGTCACTCGTACGTCTCAACAAATGTGACTCCTAAAGAACTCCCGTCTCGACTAATGCACTAAAAGAACTTTACAACAATTCATGCAAGTATAATTCTAGCATCTTTTATCCAACTTGCATAATATACAATTCAAAACATACTCAATCTTCTAAACTGCATTTTAATAATCAACGTATTCGTTATGAGTCTAGGTACAAATATTACCTAATGAAAGAGACGCAACCCCGTCTAACTTTTCAGTTAATAACACATGCATGCATATTCAATACTTAATAAATTCAATTGTTATGTTTTCAACTCTACGTTCTGTTTTGTATTTTACCATTGCTATTTCACGTCAAATATAATTTGCATTGTTACCACCATATTGGATAGCGACCTCCAGCAAAATGGCATAATCCTTTCCACACCTTTCCTAGACAAAATAAAATAATTGTGGCGAACACCCCTACACACAATCACAACAAATATGGCTAAATCATCACACTCCATCATACACAGGGCCCGTTCCGCTACAAGAGTATATGTGTTTCATGGCATTTTCTTACAAGTGTACGAAAACGCGGATCTCTGCGAGAGATCACATTTTAAATGTGTCCGCTGAAATGCAAAGTGAAAATGTGAACGAGGCAAGAAGTCGCCCAGTATTTATATTGTAGGGAGAGCGACCTCTAGTGAACAATCAGGAATTTAAAGAGGATCCAACTCCGACACTTATATCTGTTAGATAACCTACCTATTGCTTTCCTATCAACTCGAAATACTTTAAATCAGACCTCGTTTTTGGAACATCACTGACATCGGTTAAATGTTGAAGTCATTTTTGTCGATTCAGAATTAAGCCACTTTCTTATCTGAGATGCAACACATAACATAACATAATTTCAGAGAAAAGCAAACCCTATACGACAAACACTGGGGAACGCCTTACAGTAAATGTTACTATTACTAAAAGCCATGCAATATGGTAAATCTTACAGGATTACCTATACCTCACATGCATTGCGAAAGCAGTAACCGGCAAGAAATCTCGTGTAAATTTCAGTTAGTAGTAGAATAGATGTTCCAAGGACCCTAAGAGACAATGAGGAAGAAATAAAACTGACATATCTCATTCTCTAGGTAGCTGAAAAGGGAGGAGAAATATATGAAACGTAGAATGACAAGACACAAGCCAAGTAGTTAAATATTTTCAACACTTCAAAAATCACACTCTGTCTGATGTAAACACAATATTCATTATGTACAATTTTCCAGATGCTAAACAAAAGATATATACCACAGAACAGTTGCTAATGAGAACAAAAACTACTAAAAAACTGCGATTATCATGACCCAGATGATAAGGTCAAAGAACTATTTGTGTTTGGCATCAACTCAGAGAAGCCATGCGAGAAACTCCTTAATGAGGGAAGTAGATTGACTGTGGATAACGCTATCCAAATTGTACAAATACATGCTGACAATCGATACTTACTGAGAGCTATGAAATTTCAAACTCTGTCTCAGATAACTGCTCATGTAGACCCGCACCCACAAATTTAAAAGGAAGATGTTGCGAGTACAAAATAATAATAATAACTCCCTTTACCTACTCTCTTCAAATTTGCCTGAGCTGAGAAAAAAATGGAATAAAATTCGCGAGCCTATGTGAAATTTTAGCTGTTGAGCCAAGAAGAAAAAAGAAATTAATGAGCCTATGTGAAATTCCTTTTGATATAAAATAAAGATAAAAAAATAAATTAACAAGAAAAGGTTGTCTGAAGTCATGTGAAAGCTTTCATTTCTGTTCACGTGTCCAGCATTCAATTTCTTGCCAGTGTAAGATTAAACGCCAATTATATTATCAGATTTCAACCAAGCATGTGGCACTTCAAAGAACTTTCTATCAAATATAAAATAAATAGGAAGAGAGTACTTTTACCCTGAATTCTGAGATTTGATTATTCTTTTTAAAAATTATGTTTAAATTTTGCTTTAGTTTAAAGATGTTTCCTACCTGTCTATATTTCTGAGATGAGGTATTATGTACACTATTTACATTATTTGGACTAATGTTCTCATCTTTGTCACCATATTTATCACAATGTTCCGGCCATTCAGTATCTGCCTATATTTCTGAGATGAGGTATTATGTACATTATTTACATTATTCGGACTATTGTCCTCATCTTTGTCGCCATATTTATTACAACATTTCGGCTATTGTACGCTACGGCCTTCTTCAGGTGGTTGGAATGTCGAACTGAACTCTTTATTTCGCTCATTGGGGTAGACTGTTCTAGTTCCACGTGCCATGTTTAATGGCTGTTAGTTATCAGTTATCTCCTGTTAATTTCCCTCTGAAAGTTCTCCACTGACTTAACTCACACTGTTTAGATCTTGTCACTGGATCTAACTAACGCCTTTATCCACTGTGCCATGTGTCCTTGTAAACGTTGTAATAAATATGGCAACAAAAATGAGGACAATAGTCCAAATAATGTAAAAGATGTTTTTTAATATTGTTTTACTTAAAATACCATACTGTTTCAATTAGAAATTATAACTGTAGTGACCCTATAAAATTCTTGAATGAGAATTGCTCAAAAATACCAAACTGATGAGGGCAGTAAATTGACCGTGGATAAAGCTATCCAAATTGTACAAATACATGATGACAATCGATACTTACTGAGAGCAATGAAATTTCATTTCATTTAAATGATTCATCCAATGGAATTTTAACGCAGTTCTTTTATTCGCCATATCCTTCAGGACATGGGCAATCACGGCTCTCCAAAAATTCCTGTCCTTTATAGCTCTAGTCAAGACTTTTTCCCCATATCTCCTAATCCCTGTTCTGTCATCTATTTACACAACTCATGTGCTGTTCTCCTCTAATCCATCTTGTCTTCAGGTGTCAAATTTTCCTCTCAACTTCCTGTTTCTCATTGAATGTATAAGCGTCCTTTTTGTTTCCATTTTCCCTAAAATTTTGTTGCTGTTCTTATGTTCAGTACATGTTATTCTCAGTATCGTTCTATCAAATGAAATGTTTGTTACTGAGCCAGATTCTCAGATCATTGGTTAAAAATGTCAAAGAGAGCACTTCATCAAACCCTGTGGACTGGTGTTAAAGTCTCTCAAAGAACTGTACCAAATAACAGAAACCACATCACTTGAGGACTACCAATAGCAGAAACAACTAAAATGGATATCACATTTAACACAAAGAGAAAATAATGAAGGCTGAGTGTCTTGACAAAGATCATCCTTCTTTGAACCTTGTGGACTGGTTCTAAAAAATGACAAACAAAGAACTATACCAAATAACAGAAACCTCATCACTTGAGGACTACCAATAGCAGAAACAACTAAAATGGACAGCACATGTAACTGGAAGAGTTTTAAATAATGAGACGATCAAGAGGCTGATGTTCCACACTACTCCAAACAAAAGGTTAGGAAGGAAACTGTTATGTTTGCGTGAGTTCTGAGGACCGAGCAATGCATTTGTTGATTGGAAATAATTACCAAGAACGTGTTTAGGTTTACAGCATTTTATAAATTACTAGATAAACTGAGTTAATACTACTCTACAAAAGAATTAGTGAAATATGGAGAGACGTTTGCTACACGTGTCCCGGTGTAGTCCGCCATCTTGGATCTCTCTCTGTATTGCCACACGTGACGTCTGACGTCACGATGTCCAAAGCAAGTGGGATAACTCTTACAATACTTTGGAGTTACCTCCCTTGATGTTTCCTTCCAACAGAAACCTCCATCAATACTGCAACAAATAATAATGGATTATGGATTTGAGAAACCTATTTTTCTGAAAAACTGTTTTAAGAGAAAGATTTTATAAATTTCAATGGACAACAGTTCTGACTGCTGAGTGAATGAATGCCAAATGTTTCCTTATAAGAAAACAGTTAATATTACATTTCTGTTAGCAAGTCTCTTCTTCATTTGAGAAGTAATTGTCCTGCATAAACTCTCATACATCAGGACAGAAAATGTCTTGACTTTCTGTTTTATAGTATATTTTTTATTGATTTTTGACTGACATGCATCCTGCTTTATCTGATATATAAATGCAAAGAATGAAAATAACTGAATAGAATTCAAACTCTTATGTACTTGTGAATTTTTTTTAATCATTTTATCAGCTTTGCACCCAAACTTTCTCCATTGACTTTTCATTTTTTTTTCTTTATAGTTGTCCACTTTATTATAAATTAATGCAGAAGTCTTATTTTGTGACTGGATTTTATATAAGCACAACTGAAGCAGAAAGTGATTAAATATCAGATTTCATCAAAATCATCAAAAGAGCAATAAAAAAAAAAGTAATATATATATATATATGTAAGAATATATTGCATGTGTCAATTTCCTTTACAAATTTGATATCCAAAATAAATAAAAAATCATGCAATTCACAAATGGCTATAAAAGTAAAACAACAATATTCCAACTGACTGGTTTTTCTATGCAACTGAAATTGACTGCATTCTTCCATGTACAGTGTGATTTTAAGACATGGGCGATTATGACTCTCCACAACTTTCTGTCCTTGTAGCTGTTAGTTTCCTCTGTTTACTATCCCTCCTACACCCGCTCTGCTAACCATTTACACAAGCTTCTTTGGTAGATTATGTGTTATTTTCCTCTGTCTCTCTTGCCGTCAATATATCCTGTGAGTGTCAAATTCCCAGGAACTCCTTCCTCGCGATGTATCCTAGAAATTTCATTGTTCTTTTTTCTAAGAATGTTTCCTTTTTTTTTACATTTTCTCTAAAACTTCATTGCTGCTAACATGTTCAGTCCACGCTATTCTCAGCATCCTTCTGTAGAACCACATTTTTGTTGCCACATTTATCTTTCCTATCTGTGAAGAGATTGTCCAGTGTTCAATACCATATAGGAAGAGACAAACTTACATGATAGTTCAATACTTTTTCCTTTGTTTCTAATGAATTTTTCCACTTCGTTAACATTCATTAGGGATATTGCACCTAATTAATCACTTTGAATAAAGAGTTGTTTTTATTTTATATGAAATTGATTCAATAATTAAAAAAAAGGGTTCTAATAATGTGACAGCAATAATTTCAATCTATCTGAGTTCCTTTTAGCAAATTTTAGATTATACAATTTTTTAAGTTAATTAAATTAATTTATATTTGTAAAAATTTTTTAAAAATGTCTATAACAGCAAGGTTTTAAAATACCTAAATTGTATTTTTTTTTATAAATTACAATTATCACAGCAATGTTTAAAATACTTAAATTGTAATTAAAAAAATATTTACAAATATGATTTAATTTAACTCCCTTTATAACGTTAATTTTTTAATCAAGAGTGCATTTGTTGCACATTTACAGAAAAAATATTCACAACTATCTATTACATTAGTTTTTGCTTTAGCACCCCCCCCCCCCAAAAGATGATCTTGGATGAAATTAAAAATACTTGGGAAAAATAAAAGAAATGAGAAAAACTACAGCGCCTTTAATGGCAACATTAAGAAATTGATCCAAGAATATGAGGGGATTCAAATAAAAAGAAATATACATACTATGTCTAAATTATTCAAACATGCCTGAATATATATATATATGTATATATATATGGATAGATAGATTGATAGAGTGAGTTTAAGTTCCAAAATTTTGCTTATATTACACAAGACCATTAGGTAGGTGACACATTGATTCTCTCTCCCTTTTTTGCCTTCAATGTGTCTTGTGAGTGTTAAATTTTCTAACCCTATTTTCCTCTACGTGTCACCAAAACTTTAGTTGTTCCTTTCTGCTATTATGTATGTGTCCTTTTTGTTTCCATTTTTCTTATATATACATTTTACACACACACACACACACACACACACACACACACACACACACACACACACACACACACACACACACACACATATATATATATATATATATATATATTTGAGTGTTTTGTAAATGCACATGCAAACGTTAATTTTTTAATCAACAGAGTGCACTTCATGTGCATTTACAAAAAAATTCCCAACTATCTATTACATTAGTTTTTGCCTTAGCAATTCACCCCTGAAGGTAATCTTGGATGAGATTGAAAATACCTGGGAAAATAAAAGGAATGGAAAAAAATGCAGTGCCTTCCTTAATGAGTTTAATGGCAACATTAAGAAATTGATCCATAAATTTGAAAGAATTAAAATAAAAATACATGAGCATAATATGTCAAGATTATACAACCAAACAAACTTGAAAATATATATATATATATATATATATATATATATATATATATATATATGAAGAAATAAATTAAAATGTGCTATATTTATGGGATAAAGTGCTTGCACTAGCATGAAACAGACTGTCGCCTCTAAGTGCTGACTTCCATGTCCACTTTTATATATATATATATATATTTAAGTAACAAAAATCTTGGTAATCCATATGGATAATCCCAAGGAGGATGAAATTCTGATAGTTCAATGTTAAATCAGAGCAAATAATTTAATTTAAAGAAAAACATGCCACTTTAAGGGTCCATTTGTTATAATTTATTTCACCAGAGAATTTTATTTTCTCTGGATCTTCAGACTTCATTTTCAAAGGTGAAATGAAAAATGAATTTAAAATTTACACTTTTGATGGGCAGTATTAAGCTTATATAAGTTGACAAAGAAGGTAGTGGGGAATAAAGTGAGAGACATGGTTGAGTTTAGAGAGGGAATGGAGAGTTTTAAAATTTATTTTTATTTTTATTACAATACTTAATATTGAGGAAGGAAGGGGTAAGGTTCAAACATTAACCAATTTAATCAGTCAACTCAACGGAAATGATATGGAAAAAAGGAAAAAATGGGGAAAATAAAGGGATAAGATAGAAGAGATGAATGTAGGGTTTTTGGAGCAAGGTGAGTGGTGGTATAGCTTTAGCAATTTAGATAAACACAGATTTTAACGTTTGATAGTAATTTAAATGTTTAAAAACTCAACAAAAATTAAATTTAATGCTTGTTAGAAATGTAAATATTCAACTTCCTCACAAATATGTATGTATATATATTTGTAAGGAAAGGGATGAAATTTTTATTTATTAATCTGACTGATTTTTACGATAAATAAGGAACTTGAAGCAAGTGTGGCTGTACAGAAGGATACTGAGAATACTGTGGAACAAACATCTGAGCAACAATGAAGTTTTAAAGAAAATGGAAACAAAAAGAATACTTAGCTTGATAAGAGGCATTTGAAAATTTATACAGCACAGGAAAGAGTACTTGGAAAATATGATACTCACAAGACAGAATGAATACAAGTGGCACAGAGGAAAACAAGCATAGCCTACCTAGGAAGATGGTATAAATGGATGGCAGAACAATGTTTAGGAGAAATAAAAAAAAGACTAAAAGATCACTAATATCATGAAAGGACACAGCATATTAAAAAAAAAGTGCTGCATTTAGCCTGTAGCTAAATTTGGTAGCATTTTACTGGTGTGTGTGTGTGTGTGTGTGTGTGTGTGTGTGTGTGTGTGTGTGTGTGTGTGTGTGTGTGTGTTTGTGTGTGTGTGTGTGTGTGTGTGTGGTGGAATAGTTTTTTTTTTGTATTTTTTTAAGCTTATCACCCCAAGCAAGGCTGGAAGCCACTAGCACGCAAGGAGTTACAGAAGGTTTGGAGGAAGAGCAGATAGGAGTGGTAAAGGAGAGGATGTGGAGAAAGATAGTGGATCGATCAAGGCAAGGGGGTTACAGAAGATTTGGAGCGAGAGCAGATAGAAATGAAAGGTGAAAGGATGTGGAGAAGGGAAGTGGATAGATCAAGGCAACTGGAGATGTTGATTGACGTTACACTTAAATAGTTGGACATTATATTTGTCAGGGAAACAGGAATAAGGAAGGGAGTTCCACAGGTGGGATGTGCAAGAATTGAAGCTATTGGAGTAGAAGAGACGTCTACATATAACAGTTTCAATGGTGAAGGGGGTGAGATGTGTGAGACATGAAGCTATTGGAGTAGAAGAGACATCTACATCTAACAGTTTCAACAAATCGCAGCTTGGATTTAGGAATTGGAAAGCTGTGTTCAAATTTCAGTCAAGTTCCTTAAATTTACTTATCTGGAAATACTCTTGGGAAAGGCATGAATCCATCTCTTCTACATCCAGCTATAGGTAAATAGCAGGACACACCGCATCCTATAGTCTTGGGCGGAAAGAAGGACAACTCTGAATTCAAAACCTCTATGTATGTGTTAAGAAGCCTCACCAACCTACAATTAGACAAGCATGCTATGTATGGCCACACCTTGGAAGACATGGTCTATCAGGGAGGGTTTCTTCCAACAGGAGTAACAAAGACATGGTCAATCATTTTAAAATACAATCTACAAGCCGTGTGTTGTGTTATATCTTGACTATTTATATATACTGGATACTAGTGTATAAAGGGTAGAAGATCTACTGTATTATTCTAATGGTTATTGGGTGGGTGGTAATGATTACATTTCAAATTATTCTCGAGGCTAATGAGTAGAAATAACTTTTTAGTGTTGCTCGTTCATTTTTTTACACATTATTTATTTTTGATTGCTTTATTATTTTTGTTGATTTTTATTGTTATTATTATTGCATTTAATTGTGTTTATGTGTGCATTTGTATTTTGTTAAT
Organism: Acanthosepion esculentum; assembly: GCA_964036315.1. NCBI lineage: Eukaryota > Metazoa > Mollusca > Cephalopoda > Sepiida > Sepiidae > Acanthosepion > Acanthosepion esculentum. Next base: position 91,805,227 of record OZ038496.1, on the reverse strand, counting down.
TCATTTATTATTTACTTGATTTGTTTAATTATTTATGTATTTAGATTTTTTGCTTATTTTATTTTAATTATTTATTTACTTAGTTACTTTTTCTTTTTTGTATTTCTTTTTGTTTTTGATTTTTAAGTAACGTTGTAAAACCTTGTTTTTATGTCTGAATTTTGAGATGAATTCTGATTGTTTCAGTAATTTCTGTTGGTCTGGGAATGTAATTCCAGCTATTTTCCCCTCCAGACAGAGTTTACAGTTTTGGGATTTATTGTTGTAGGCTGATACTGTTTTCCTTATTTGCCATGATATTTTTGGTATGATTTGTTTTTTTGTTTTTTTAATTTCCCATAAATGTTATGAAAGCATTGTGCTGTTTGCATATTTACTATTCGTAAAATGATGTTTTGTGTATATATTTTCTTTTTCCAGGGTCCTTCAGTTACTCCTATATATTTTTTTTGTTATCTGCAGATTGTAAAATGGCTTGGTATATTACATGTTTTGCAAATAATCTGCATTTAAGGGACATTTGTTTTTTGCTCTGCAATTACACATGGGTTTGATTTGTGCAGGTGGTTTTTGGGTTGTTTTGCTTTTGTGCATTTTTATTATTTGTGTTATGTTCTAGTTGCAACTGTAGATTATTTTTCCTGTGTTTTTTATATATATCTTGTGGTGAGTGCTTGATAGGAGGTTAGTGTTTGAACATGAGTGTAATGAATATTTTTCAAAAATTTATTTTTATGTTTTTGTTGTTTGGTGTGTTAAAGCATTTTTTCCTGTTGACTTTTTGTGCCGTGCATGTGAGTGTTGCCAAAAATCCATTATGTTCTCAGCTTATCTCATAGTCTTTCTTGGCTTTGTTGAAGATAGTTTCACTGGAAGAATTCTCAGATAACCTGTGGTTAGTTGATTGTGAGATCTGCTTGCTTATTGATGGTGGATTATTTGAAGATGTATATATATATATTTGATTTATCATTGGGTTTTCAATATGGGGTATATGTACCTTTCCTTGACATCTAGGAAATGTGGAAAACGCATCATATAAAAATAAAGGTAAAAATCTACCATACAGGCAAACACAGAAAACTACCATATAGGAAAATGTAGAAACGTTACCATATAGAAAATATGGGAAACTTATTATAAAGAAAAGGTAGAAAAACCTACCATATAAGAAAATTTAGAAAACCTACCAGACAGAAAAATGTAGGAAATCTACCATATAGGAATACATAGGAAAATTACATATCGTAAAATGTCCAAAACCTACAATATAGTAAAATTTAGAAACCTACCATATAGTAAAATGTAGAAAACATATATAAGAAAATATAGAAAAGCTATTATAGTGGAAAATGTAGAAAAACTATCAGTTAGAAAAATGTAGAAAAGATAGCAGTTAGAAAAATGTCGAAAAAATACCAGATAGTAAAATGAAGTAAAAATACCATGTGAAAAGGTAGAAAACATATATAGGAAAATATAGAAAAGCTATTATAGTGGAAAATGTAGAAAAACTATCAGTTAGAAAAATGTAGAAAAGATAGCAGTTAGAAAAATGTCGAAAAAATACCAGATAGTAAAATGAAGAAAAAATACCATGTGAAAAGGTAGAAAACATATCATATAGGAAAATATAGAAAAGCTATTATAGTGGAAAATGTAGAAAAACTATCAGTTATAAAAATGTAGAAAAGATAGCAGTTAGAAAAATGTCGAAAAAAATACAAGATATTAAAATGAAGAAAAACTACAATATGAATAGATAGAAAACATGTCATATAGAAAAATGTAGAATAGCTATCATATATATATAGGTAGAAAACATACAGAAATGGATTCAGTTTCATAATCCTAAGAAACTATAACAGTCAAAACCATAAAAATAACTGCAAAAATTTTTTAAAAAATGATGGTGCAAAAATTGATAGACATTTTCACGAAATACATCTGTTTGATGCTTTGACACACATCATCAGTGATGTGTTTAGCCAAGGTTCATTAGGGGTTTTGAGTCTTTCAACATAATAACCCTTCTCCCTGGGAATCCAGCTAATACTGATCAGGTATTGTGTGCCATCCATCAGTTTGTGTTCCATCCGTCATCTACAACTTTCCTCATTTTTAATCACATACTGTGTCTCATCTTGGCAGTTTATAGTCCAATCACGGATAATTTTCGGTTCATTCTATGCACTTCCATAAAAGAGGAAGCACACACGGTAATGGTTTCACTCTTAAAGTGGTCAGTAACAATCTTTGTTTCACCTCACTTTGATATATATAGATGCAAATAGATAGATAGTGTAGGAAAATGAAATGAAATAATAATAAAGAATAAAAATAATTTCCTTTTCCCATGATGCAAGTTACAAAGAAGAATTTCTGGTCACATGTGTGATTTTATGACCTCCACTTCCAGAAAGTATAGAATGTTTCTCTTTCAAATGAGATTGTTCCAGCATGTTTTAAGCAGCCATTCTAATGAAGTAGGAATTTTGGCCATCCCAACTCAGGCTTATGAGTTTGAGAATCTTTAATTGTAATTAGGCTTATGTCCAATAAATAATTTCTGAACCCAAAAGAAAAATGGAAATATTCAAGAGACATTAAAAGAAATAAACATCCATATTCATGCTTGTATGCTTCTTCTGTTTTGTTTAATTTATATTTTGAACAAAAAACCTCAAGTTTGATAACATCCGCAATAGATAGATCTAAACATGATAATATAGATAGATAAGTAGATAGATAGATGTGAAAAACTGAGACAGATATGAGCAGACTGAGATAGATAGATAGATAGATAGATATGAGCAGAATGACATAGATAGATAGATAGATAGATAGATAGATAGATAGGAACAGACTGAGATAGATAAATAGATAGATAGATAGATAGATATGAGCAGAATGACATAGATAGATAGATAGATAGATAGATAGATAGATAGATATGAGCAGAATGACATAGATAGATAGATAGATAGATATGAGCAGAATGACATAGATAGATAGATAGATATGAGCAGAATGACATAGATAGATAGATAGATATGAGCAGAATGACATAGATAGATAGATAGATAGGAACAGACTGAGATAGATAGATAGATAGATTGATATGAGCAGACTGAGATAGATAGATAGATTGATAGATAGGTATAAAAATACTGAAACAGACTGATAGATAGATAGATAGATAGATAGATAGATATATGAGCAGACTGAGATAGATAGATAGATATATAGATAGATAGATGTGAACAAACTTTGATTACTTAAATCCTGCAGATGATTAGGTTCATTGATCAAACCAAATGAATCAACTTCAAAACAAAGATTAACTGATGCCATAAGCTCTCTGTGAATAAAAAAAATGTTAATTTTTAAAGAATATTAAACAGTAATCCTGTTTGTCCAGATGAAAACTAACTTATTTTCTCATATCATATATCAATTACTTCATCGCACAAAAAGTAATATTATAAATAATTCTTTTTTCATTGTTTGAATCAGAAACCCTGCAGTAGACACTTTCCTTTTGGAATTTGAATATTGATAAAAAAATATCACCCAATAAAATAAAAGAATTCTCTTGCAAGTTTCAGTAATTGCATGAAATGATAGTAATTGAAAATTTATTTCACATTTTCATTTTGATAATATTTTAAAATTTTATTTTTAATTGGCCTTGTATTGCTTTCAGGAAAAAAAAACCTTTGTTAACAGCTTTGATTATCCAAATAATTTTGCTTCCCAAAATCCCAAGAAAAATAATTTTCAAATTATTATTGGATTAAAAAATATATTTTCAATTTCGGAAGGTCAGAATTTGCTTTTTGTTTATTTTTCAAGTCAGTTAAATCTGAAATTCAATATCAAGATTACAATCCCTGCTGTATTGTGAGCCTTTCTGGAATTAATTACATTTTGATCTCTGAAACCACCTGAGAGTGAAGACATAGAAAATACAATGCAATGAAATCAATTTCTGCTTCTTTCATTTTCTTTAAGGTTTGCTTAAATAATGAGAACCCAAGGCCAAATCCACGTTGGAGAAATGTGGAGTGGAAAAAGATGGTATTTCCTTGGGCGTTCAATTAAACCTTGAAAATCATCATTCAGAATTATGGCCATGTTTTTCTTTTTCAGGACATAGATTAGAAAGCTATATTTTTTGGTTTCATGCTATCACTGGCGTCAACTCTTTGAACCCCAATACTAATATTTCTTTTTCATTTAACAAGAGTAGACATGGTAGCATCAATTCTATGAGACAGGGGGCAGAAGTTTGGGGGGATTTATGCCCACTCATTGATTTAGGACCCTACCATTTGGCCTGTCTGTGTAATCTGGGTGTGGAATGCATGTTGACAATTCAACATCCATGCAGCCCTCTGCTATTTTGGCCTTATATCTAAAACTTAAACAAAGACAATCCATCAGTGCCAAAATACCATATCCCCAAGGTATTCTGACCAATTGCTGGACATCCTGGCCCAGGCTCCACATTCGATAACAATTTTTCCTTATAGACTCTGCTTGTCTACCTTCCCATATATGACTCTGCCCTTCAGCATAGCCTTGTCTGCGTTCCTCTCTGCCCAAAGGCAGAGATGTTGACAAGGCCCAAACTGCCTGAAATGGCATATCTGGACTGAGCTTACAATAAAGACAGAAAATTTAATAACTAGTGTTTCCTTAAATGCTGTTCTTTAAGAAGACGAATGATTATGGCTCTCCACAGATACATTTTCTTTATTACCTGCAAATTGCCATGACAACTTGGAAAAGATAGAGGGCTATTTCCTGTTGTCTTTTCCATGATTTGGAAATCATTGTATGTTCTTTATAGACCCCCGCTTGTCTGCCTTCCCAGACATGACTCTGCCCTTCAACATAGCCTCATCTGGGTTCCTCTCTACCCAAAGGCAGAGATGTTGACAAGGCCCAAACTGCCTGAAATGGCATATCTGGATTGAACTTACAATAAAGACTGAAAATGTAATCACTGAACTGCCATGATAATTTGGAAAAGATAGAGGGTTATTTCCTGTTGTCTTTTCCATGATTTATTGTACTCCTACTTCCAGAAAGGTTGCCATCCAAGGTTAGAGAGTCTAGTCTACCTTGCTATTTAATCCATAACTAGATGGGGATGTGCTGGATTCATGCCTTTCCCAAGAGGATTTGTGGAAAAGCAAATGCAACAGATTCGGTCAGAATTTGAACTCGGTATTTTAACAACAGGATAAAAAATGTGAAACTGAAATCTGAACTCATATTGGAATTTCAAAAGACACATTCCAAAAGTTAAGGCAACTATTAAGGAATAGAAAGATTTCATTGGAAACAAAGAAAAGAGAACTGAAGTCCTATGTAATGTCAATCCATTTGTATGTCAGTGAACACTGGAAAATCTTCCCACAGATGAAGAGGAGACTTGAAGCAAGTTTTAGGGGAAATGGAAGCAAAAAAGACACTGATACTTAGAATCAGAAAGAGGTAATAAAAACTCCTACGGCACATAATGAGGTAAAGGAGTTAAAAGAATTAGGCACTCACATGACATTAAACGCAAGGGAGACAGAGGAAAGCGGCAAACAGATGAGTTTATGTAAATGGTTAGATATGGGCAAATAGTTAACTATTACCAGCAATACTTTTTTGAAAAAAATGATTACAAGCAATACAATTTTGAAGGAAAATATGACCAGAAATAGATTTTTGACAGAACAAAACATTACAAGCAATACAAATTTTGTCGGCATTAAATAACCGATTAAGGTTGATATGCCGTAAAACAAAATAAACCAAACCAATCGAAACCAAAAGAATACATATTCTATTCATACGAATCTATCCTAAAAATGTTGTCAGCATTAAATAACCCATTGTGGTTGATATGCCGTAAAACAAAATAAGCCAAACCAATCTAAACCAAAGAATACATATTCTATCCATAAGAATCTATAAATAGAAATATTTAAAATAAACCAAACCAATCTAAACCAAAGAATAAATATTCTATTCATACGAATCTATCCTAAAAATATTGTCAGCATTAAATAACCCATTGAGGTTGATATGCCGTAAAACAAAGTAAACCAAACCAACCTAAACCAAAGAATACATTTTTAATTCATACAAATCTATCATAAAAATATTGTCATCATTATATAACTCATTGAGGTTGATATCCCATAAAACATAATTAACTAAAACCGAACCTTTCACCTTGGAAACAAAGCCGCTGACCATCCATCCTGACAAAGTGCAATTCATTTTGGTTGTTCCACTTTGGACGAGATGAGAAAGACTGACAAGGAAATAAAAAGAACGCAACCTGTCTGAAATATACATTTCAGCCACAGGACTGAAACGCTTATTTCATATTAGATACGAAGTTATAGAGAAAGAAACGGATATGTCACATAGAAGATAGTTCCATAGAGTACAAGATCATATGAGGGCCAGAATCCTATGCGGTAATAATATTTCATGTGTTGTGGCCTGCCTTGAAAATCAACATTCAAAATCCTGACTTACGACTTAGGCTCTGACTACGGACAGCAGATTTTTGTTATCCCTTGTAATGTATGGAGGCATTGTGGAGTAATATTTAGCAGTTCAGATTGAAGACTTGGAGAGCTGAGTTTGAATTCCAGTTGAGTTCATTGGATTCACTTATGTACTAATACTCTTGGTAAAGGTATGAATCCATCTCTTCTTCCCTCCAGTTATGGGTAAAATAGCAGGACAGACTGGGTGCTATAGCCTTGGGTGGCAACCAGTACGGGAGAAGGAAACTCTGATTTTGAAACCAACTGCTGCCTTGTAGGTCCTGCCTCTTTAGACAAAGGTTAGAAGAAGGTGACTTCAAAACAAATCCATCTCTGAGAGAAAGAACTGGTTAACCTCAACATCTTTAATGCATAAAGAGCTAAGAAGCCATTGCACTATTCTGCCTTGAATGTCACTATGGACCACAAAGTAGGTGACCACAGTGGCAGTTCAAAATGATTTAACTCAACAAAATGATATGTATACATTTTTCCAGTTATCGTGTCAAAAGAAATTTAATTTGTATTTGCCTGTGGAAAAAAATGTTCTTCAAAAACTCTTTGGTTTGTTTTTTGTCCACCAGTATTTGTAATGGGAACCAATAAAGAAAAAGTTATAAGCTTACAGAATGCATTCTCCTGAGTGTGTGGTTGATGAGAGAAAATAATACAATTGGATGATTCTTATCTTACCCGATGAGGAAGTAGTGGGCGTAAAATCAAATTGATGCAACCTCTCACCACCATCGTTTCTCAAAATCTCTCCATGCTGGTATTTTCTATATCAAATAGCAGACATACCAGGTTTCCAAATAGTAGTACTAAGCAAACTAATGAAGAAATTTAAGTCTGGAGCCAACTTGTAATTGATGGTCAAAGCAGAAAACAAGTTTATTGCCATTATCTAATTAAACAGAATGATAGACTCCTTACATTAATGATCTGAAGATGGTCAGTCTGCAATGCTACAGAAAAACTAACACTATGGTGGATGATGAGATTGTATTCACATTGTGATGCTTCCACAAAAAGTAACACGAAGGTGAGCTCTCAAAGGGTAACCACTCTGCGATGTGTAGATAAAAATCTTTTCTTGAGTACTGTGGATTATTCTATTTGACTTTACCAAAAACTCCCATTAGGTGGCACTATTTAAATCTATAAAAAGGCAAACATTTCCTTATCTTTCTCTTTTTATTTTTATTACTCCAAGCTTGTAGAGGAGAATGCCTGCTGGGAGAAGTTCATTCCCCCCCACCCCCGGTTGATCTGACAACTGAACTCTTTCACACATGTTTATATGAAACACACTTGTTTTATATACACACAAATTAAGCACATTCTTTTAGATAATTTTAATGTATTTTGCTTTGATTTCAATTGTGTAAAGAATTCCTTTTGCTAATAACATGCATTAATTGTCATTCATTTTAATGCGATGTTTTATTTTACTTAATTTTACTTGGACTGACATGAGTCTTGCTAAATATTGTTTGCATGACAAGTGTTTGCTGTTAAATTTTAACTAAAAAGTGACCATATCTCACAAAAACAGTGATGATTCCCACAAGAGTACACATCCTGCAATCTACCAAAAAGAAAGTGACAGTAAACTGAATTTTCTTCAAGTGCTCAGTCAGGAAGGTGTATATGAAAGGCAACTGGTATCATGCAATCCAGTCATCATCAACTAAACTAATCTCCTACCAGGCGTTTCTGATGAGGATGGTGGCATGATTTGCCTCCACTCCCAGTAGGATTAACCCTCTGACCACCAATCTACCAGTGGTAGAGAAAAGTGACATAATGCCCAGCCATTGGTTGAACAGTGGTAGAGAAAAATGACATAATGCCCAGCCATTGGTTGAACAGTGGTAAAGAAAAATGACATAATGCTCAGCCATTGGTTGAACAGTGGTAGAGAAAAATGACATAATGCCCAGCCATTGGTTAAACAGTGGGTAAACACTTGTAACTATTTTTATATCTACTGTGAAACATTAGATACCAATTACTGGAGAATATTGACTCAGGTGCTCTGACAGAATCGTTAAAATTGTTCAGGAACGCAGGCATCAAAGGGTTAAAAACAAAATCTTTCAAATGACAGATAACTTGGGTCAACAGTGATTTAGCACAGTAGAGCAGGCTGGACTCCATAGTTATATATGCAGCCATTACATTGATGTAGGAAGGTCCACTCAAGCAGCGTTTTCCTCAAGAACTGCCACCTGGATGCTTTCATAAACACTACAATTTTAACCTCTTCTATTCAAGGGTCAGTTGTTATCTATCATTCTTATCTTCATGATTTTCAGATGAGAATGTCTAATATTTATTTCCTGCATCGTTGCGATTTAAATATAATTTCAAAGAAATCACGTGGTTACATATAAATACACACATGCACAGACACTATGTTTAAATATATAAATGTTATTTTTCTTTTTATTGAGCTATCTGTACACACGTAAAATATCATTTTCTATTTCTTTTCTTTTTCAAGGTAAGTTTGCTATTCGTTATATAAATATATATGTAAATTAATTTCCTTTAAGAATGTATTCATTTCTTTTGGAAATACTTAACGTCTTTGTCCCAATTTGTAAATAACCACATCCATTTAAAAACAGGTGACCACCAGTAACATTCTCCATTTCAACCTGTAGTGCCCACTTAGTAAAACATAATGTTGAATACACGTTTTTTATAAAAAGAATTTTATACAATGAGTCAAAACGGTAGACAGGTTTGGTTTACACTTGAGTCAAAAAGGTAGAGAGAGGTTTCATCTACACTCAACTCAAAAAGGTAGACAGAAATGGACAGTGGTAGACATAGATATGATTTTACTTGAGAGTCACAAAGGTAGATACTGTTCCATTTTACTATCTACCTTTGTGACTCTCAGGTAAAATCATATCTATTCTACCACTGTCCATTCTTTTAAATGATATATATATATATATATATATATATATATATATATATATATATATATATATATTTATTTATTATAATTTTATCATATAGACAAAACCATTTTACTCACTACAAAGATGCAACTTGGTTTCAGTGCATTTTAACTGCACATCTACGGGTGAGGGTTGGAAATGGTTATGAACAATCCTGTTTGCAGGCAAGCCCGGATGTAAAACGTCACTTCCTTTTTCCATTTTTTGAGAAGAAAAATGTACTTAACAAAATATACATAGAGTATCTAAGTGAAATATTAGTAGTTGTTGACAGCAGTTTGATGTTGGGTGGACTGGGTAGTTAATGTTGAATGGTGTGTGGACATTTTCTCGATGATGAATATCGGTCAAAGTTTAGGTACGTTAACTCACAAGCGTCCTAAGTTTGAGAGGTAGGGGACGGAAGATAGCATAGGGGATAATATTACATTTGAGTAGGTAAAAATATTTTTGAGTTATCTTTTATAATTATTAGGAGTAGTTATTTTTAGGTTTTTCTATAAGATTTCTAAAGTTGGATTGCATTTCTTTAGGTTTGGGTTATCACTATTTTGTAATCGAAAGAGCGTTTTTTGTGTATATATAATTATAAAAGGTTCATAGTTATGGGATTGAGAATTTAGCAAGATTGTAGTGTTAAATCCTTAGTATGTCTACAGAAAACAGTATCGAGCTCTTTTTTGTATTAACACTGTGAACGTTAGAATTTATATATTACTTTCGTTCTCATCGCATCAGGTATATATATATATATATATATATATATATATATATATATATATATATATATATATATATAAATATATATATATATACATATATATATACATATATATATACATATATATATATATATATATATATATATATATAATTTTTTTATTGTAAAGTATATATATATATATGATTTACACTAGTCAGAGAAGTAAAATTATGTTTGGTTAACACTAAGTTCCAAAGAGTAGACATAGGTATGGTCTTTACATGAGATTCAAAAAGGAACATATAGGTCTAGTTTACAATAAAGTAAACAAGCCAGACATTGGTTGAATTTATACCCAAGTTTGTAAATATCCACCTTTAAAGTGATTTCCATTTTTATCGTTTCTTCTTACTTGTCTTCGTGAGTCATAGCTGGGAAATTCTAAGCCCTGTCAAGAGGAGAGTAAATAATAAAACAAATACACAATTAAAACAACTTATAAATGACTGGTATACCAAATAACAAAACCTACATCACTAGAAGACTTGCAACAGCAGTAATGACTAAAATGTAAGCATATATATATATATATATATATATATATATATATATATATATATATATATTAATTACTGAGGCATGTGTTATTAAAGACAATGGAACTTTTTGTGTATTAATCTTTCTTTCAATTTTTTCCTTCTTTCTTGCAAGTTTCTTTGTTTTGGGGTCTTAGTTGTTGAAAACGGCCCCAGTCTTTTTTTTATTATATATATATATATATATATATATATATATATATATATATATATATATATATATATATATATATATTACAAGGTAATCTATGATAAACTAACAACAAAAACAACAGGATTTTCTCAACCATATAACAACAAAAGAAGTTTATGTTGCAACCACATTACACACACGAATTCATTCACTAGCTCAGTCACTAAAACTACTTTCAAAATCTACCACGACTCTAACTGTAGAAGTCATAACATAATTTACCTCCTAGAATGCACACTATGCCAGAAACAATATGTAGGAAAATCTGAATGGCCCTTTCACTACAGAATTAATAATTATCGCAATCGAATTAAGTCGACTCCCCATGAAAAATTATTACCTGTAGAACAACATTTCCGCATAGAAAAACACGACTTCAAAACCCATGCCAAATTTACTATAATTGAGAGAATAGAAAAGCCCAAAGCAGATAACATTAGAAGAATTTTAGAGTTCCATGAAAATAAGAGGATACGACGTTTACATACGCTGTTTCCAGCCGGGCTAAACCATAAATTTAACAATATAGATAGTAGTAACACATAACCCTACAAATCAAAACTTACCCACATTTCACACCCATACAAAACAGACATGCTTACGGAGGTGTTGAGGCCTCACACTTATACACACACCCACACGAATATACACATTTACACACAACCTACTCACACACTTTCCTAATGAGCCAAATGATAACACACACCCATAGCAATATACAAGCTAACACGTATCATACTCACTCACTCCCCTTAAAAACTAAATAGCACACACACACACACTTACCAGAGACTAACTAAATAACACAAACACACACACACACAAACTAACTTACCATCCCCTCCCCAGACACCAATAAAACTGCTGAATTGACCCAGGAAAAAGGGAACATAGCTCTTATCTCAAATGACAACTTAAAAGAGACTGTTTGAACAACACAAGGAATGTTAATAAACTCATGTTAAAAAGATAAAAAAACAAATAAAAAAACAAATGAAAACTACAGACAAAAGTTCATTTTCTCCATCAAGACATTCATTTCTGTAGTTTACTGCTACAGCAAGCAGAAATATTTTTTTCTCCCGATGATGGCCATGTTGGCCGAAACTAGTCGAGGAATCTAAATGAAATAATAACAATAAAAACATAAGAATATTAATCTACAACCCAGTATGTCTGAAGATTTTAATTAATTTTTTTATTAATTTTTATCGTTCAAAATATAAATATATATATATATATATATATAGGTATATTTATTTAGGCAGCATATTTTTATTCAAGCAGGTTTGCTTAAATAAGTTAGACATATTATGTCTATTTATTTTAGTTTCAATCCTTTGAAGTCCACGCAATAATTTCCTGGGGGCTTTAGAAAATTGATTAAAATATTCCAAATTTTCTTTCAATTAATTTTTATTATCCCAAGTACTTTCAATCTCATCTGAGACCATCTTTAGTGGGTTAAAATATTTGTGGATATCTATACAGTAGCTCTGTAAATTCAAAATACATTTCAGTGTTCGTTTACAACGTTCCAAAATTCGAATTCGAAAATTTTTAGCTATGAAAGGTGGGTACTTTTGTAATTTTTCATTTTAATATGTAATACATATATATATATATATATATATATATATATATATATATATATATATATATATATATATATATTAATCTATGGAATTATATTGATATTTTTTGTACTTCTCAATCATTGCTCATCTGTCCCAATGAGTCCATGTACACACTGCCTGACACAGGGATTTAACTTACAATTACTATATCACCAAATCCATCAACCAACACTTAATAGGCTATTCTCCTGTGGAACAATTCTGTGTAGAGAACATGAAAATATCTGCCCCTAAGTTATGGCTAGAGGAACATCAAAAAGCTGTAATTAGGAGTGAAACAATGAAATAAGGAGTTGCTGATCATGTATGAAGTGAAAAGTATGGACATCAACCCTTGGACTATGAAGTAAAAATACAGAAACCTGAAAAAATTATCTTGCTAATGCATGAGAACCTCCTTAGTATGCCTAGCATAGAAAAAATATGATTGACCGCAGAAGAGCAGCTGCTGCAAAACAAAAAAAGGTGTGAAACCTCAACTTTAAAGTATGAAAGATAGCAGCAGCAGCATTTGTTAGCAGGTAGGTTGGGTTTAAGGCTCCAAGTTCTCTACTCAGAATAGCCTAGTAAAAACAACAAAGATGGAGAAAGCAGAACACATAAATAATGTATGTATCTATCTATCACTTCCTCTCTTTAACCATATATATATATATATATATATATATATATATATATATATATATAATAAAAAAGCTCAAACACTAATATTCTATGGTTATAATTTATTACATTGGAATTGTAATCACAATCCAATTCATCAGACCTACAAATTCAAAAAGAAATTGGAAAATATAACTTTGGGTATAAAAAACAAAATTTCAGTGAGAGTGTATGTGCGGGAGTGGAAAACATATTTGAAAGCGAGATGTATGAAAGCTTTAGAGAGGGGTGTAATAGAAGAAAGAAGAACAGGAAAGGCATAAAGGTGAAGGTGGGGATTAAAATTTAACAGAAAGAAGTTTTAAAGAGAGGAGTTAAATAATATATATGTATTTATATATTTTTTATATATATATGTATGTATTTTTTATATATATATTTATATATATATATATATTTATATATATATATGTATACATATGTATTTTTTATATATATTTATATATATGTTTTTTATATATATATATTTATATATATATATTTTATATATATATATATATGTATATATACGTATACTGACCATTAATCGTCGGCATCAGTCCGTCTTGAGAGACGATGGAGTAGTGTGGTCCACTACGAGCATGGGCAGGATGTATGGAGAACTAGGGCTGCCGAGATGTCTAGTTCCCCCTCTTGGCCTTGCAAGCAGAGTCCAAAGGGGAGGATAAACCAATACAATTTGGTACCAGCGTGGCTGCAGGAGTTGCCAGAAGGTAGAACAAAGTGCTGTCCATTCACCTTCAGGGCTCCACTCCGGCTTTGAATCCAGAGTTGTCCTTCTCCTAGACTATTTGCCATCCAAGGCTATAGAACCCAGTCCTTCCTGCTATTTACACATAGCTGGAGGGAGAAGAAGGGGATTCACACCTTTCCCAAGGGTATTAGCACGTAAGTGAATGTAATGGATTCGACTGGATTTCGAACTCAGCTCTCCGATTCCTCAATCCGCGCCGCTATCCATTACACCACCGTGCTTCCCATTGACTATTAATATTATCTCTCTCCATATATATATATATAAATATATAACTTTAACTTACTTTATTTTATTTTATTGATATCAAATATTATTACTATTATTATTATCAACTAGCAGCATGCCCGTGCTTGATTCAAAAATCATACAATTCATACAACAATCGCTATCACTTGACTTAAAATATTTTTGCCCTTCTTTACATTTAAAGGAGTGCACTTTGCCGTACTGATGTTGCTACATGCCTTACATCTTGCCTATCTCACACTGCAAATTTTTTCTAAGCTCTATACTAAACATTAAATCTGTTACGAAAAAAGAACTAAACAAAATGAACACAAAACAATCAGCTTTAAAAAAGGATTCGTAACTGGAAAAACTGAATGAAAAAAGAATGTTAACAACAAATACATTTTCACACCCAACCCAGTTCTGCGGAATCAGAATCAACGTTGAGTTTAAGCAAGTGAATGAGCCAATTGGAGTAAAGTGCCATGCAGATTTAAATTTTCCCACTTGTGACGAATGCAGCTATCGATTTTGTTTGCATGATCGTATGCTAGTTAACATTCGTGTCAGTCAGCTGTTGGCTCTCACGCTGGCCAATAGAATCTTGCTGCCTATTCGTGGCAGCCAGCTATAGGCTCTCACTCTGGCCAGTAGAAAATGGCTGCAAACTACATGAAAATTACCGTAGAAGCATGAAAAAATTGATTATTTCCACTATCGATGGGAGTTGGAAAATGCAACATCAGTCTTGGCCTTCCCACTAACTTGCAGCATGTGCATGTAAATTTTGGTGCAAATCCGTCGAAAATTGCAGCCGTGCATTCGTTGCGCACATACACACATCCTGCCTTTTATATATAGAGATTTGAAATTGTGATGATTATAATGCAATGGTGATGATGGTTTCACTGCCAAAAATGACATCAATCTGATCGCTCCCCTTCCTCACACTCTATTTTATCTTGTCCAATCGGTAAAAAAATTATTTCCAGATTATCCTATCAGCTCATGTTTAATCCTTCCTTCTTTGTTTTCTTTCCCTTCCTCTCTCCCTCTCTCCTTCCCTCTCCCCTGCTCCTCTCACTTCCCCTCTCTCTCTCTCTTTCTCCCTCTTTCTCTTTTTCATTCCCCAAAATTTTTTAAAACCTGATATTGAAATTTTTATTCCACTTTTAATATCAAAATGTTTTTCTTTTTTTCCTCTCCCTTTTTCTTTTGTCTGGATAAATTGACTCCATTTAGTAAAGAAACATCAGTCTGAAGAGATGAATATATTTTTGTATGTTCATGAAAAACAAATTATAACCAAATGGATTTTTAAGGATTGTCTGTACTTATTATTATTATTATTATTATTATTATTATTATTATTATTATTATTATTATTATTCTCTGTTCTTACATTGAGCTCTCTTTGGATTAATGTCCTCCTTGGAATTATTCTTACCAATTATCTATTCAGTCAGTTAGTTATGTGCCATGCACGATTGGCATTCAGGAAAATCATATATCTTTCAATACTTGACTGATGAGGTAGATTTTTTTCCAGCAGTAGGTTGCCATTACTTTCTGAGGTAGGCCAGTTACCATCCAAGGTTATAGACACCAGTCTGTCTTGCTATTTGCCCATAGCTAGGGATTCATACCTTTCCCAAGGGTATTAGCACGTAAGTGAATGTAAAGGATTTCACTGGAATTTGAACTCAGCTCTCTGATTCCTCAATCTGAGCCACTATATATTACTCCACCATGCCTCCAAATTATCAATTGATATATATATATATATATATATATATATATATATATATATATATAATTGTTTATTTAAAAATTATAACATAAATATGTTATAAAATCACTACAAAAATAGCCATTTTGTTTCAACACCTCTGGTGCCTTATCAAAGTCTGATGAGCCAGTGTCCTTTAATAAAGGGTGTGGCAAAATAAATTATTACATGGAGCCTTAAAGTGGTCTGTTTTTCCTTTAAATTATTAGCTCTGGATTTACATTGAGCTCTCGGGATTTCATCCATTTTGGGACTACCTATACGGATTACCAAATTCTTCTTAGCCTATATATATATATATATATATATATATATATATATTTATATATATATATATAGTAAAGGTAATAAATCCATTGGAATATAATCCAAGTGGAACCTAGCAATATAAAATATTAAAACTGATCCACAAAAAGAGCTCAATGTATTTATTATAACAGAGCATATAAATTACACAACAAAATCCAAAATTACCACATATGGGGTGGGGGTGTAGATCTATTTCAACGAATGAGAAGTACATTAGTCATATTCAATGCTGGTGTATAAACTGTGTTCGTGTCAGAATTAGAAATTCTGTCAAATTTGAATTTTAAATTTCTGATTCCAACACAAACCCCGTCTATACACCGGGGTTGAATAAGACTAATGTACTTCTCATTGGCTGAAATAGATCTATACACCCACTATATGAGGTAATTTTGGATTTTATTGTGCAATATATATATATATATATATATATATATATATATATTGCACAATAAAATTTATAATTTAAAATCCAAAATTACCTCATATATATATATATATATATATATGTATATATATATATATACATACATACATTTGTGCTGAGCCAGGAAATTTTTCTCCCCAGAATCGATCCTTCAAGTCTATAAATCGACCATTCGCCCTTGCATGGAGTATTGCTGCCATATATGGTCTGGGGCCCCTGCTGTTTGCCTCAGAGTTCTTGATAAGATCCAGAGACGAATAGGCAACGTGATTGGCCGTGATCTGTCATCTCATCTGCAGTATCTCTCTCACAGACGCGATGTTGCCTCGCTCTGCCTTTTTTACAAGTACTTCCACGGTAATTGCTCTGAGGAGTTGCGTTCGCTTGTCCCCAGGCCTCGTGAAGTTAAACGCCCCACCAGGCTGGCATCCCGCTCCCACCCCTACACCGTGGAAACTGTTAGATGTAGACGTCTTTTCTACTCCAATAGCTTCATGTCTCGCACATCTAACCTATGGAACTCCCTTCCCTATTACTGTTTCCCTGACAAATACAATCTCCAACGGTTTAAGTGTAGCGTCAATCGACATCTCCAGTTGCCTTGATCTATCCACTTCCCTTCTCCACATCCTTTCATTTTTCATTCCTATCTGCTCTCGCTCTGGTTCTTTTGTGGCCCCCTTGCGTTGATCGACACACTGTCTTTCTCTTTCTCCACATCCCCTCCCTTGCCACTCCTATCTGCTCTTCCTCCAACCCTTCTTTAACCCCTTGCGTGATAGTGGCCTCCGGCCTTGCTTGGGGTGATACGATTAAAAAAAAAAAAAAAAATATATATATATATATATATATATATATATATAATAAAAAAAGGCTCAAACACTAATACTCCATGGTTATAATTTATTACACTGGAATCGTCTGATGAATTGGATTGTGATTATTATGGATCATGGAATATTAGTGTTTGAGCCTTTTATACTACATTCTTACTCTGTCCTGAACATTCAGTTCTACCTGGATTCTATCCTCTTGGGAATTTATATATATATATATATATATATATATATATATATATATATATATATATATATATATATATACCCAAGTATAGGATTGGTATATATGGAATAAATTCCAATAACCAACAATTATTATTCTTAAAAGAGCGCTCAATACATAGTAGAGGAGATATAATTATTTATTTAAATATTATAACATAAATATGTTATAAAATCACTACAAAAATAGCCATTTTGTTTCAACACTTCTGGTGTCTTATCACTTGATAAGGCACCAGAAGTGTTGAAACAAAAACAAAATGGCTATTTTTGTAGTGATTTTATAACATATTTATGTTATAATATTTAAATAAATAATTATATATATATATATATATATATGTATATAAATATATATATATATATATATATATATATATATATATATAAATCAATTAATTTATAATATTAATGCTCTGTAAATTTACATTGAGCACTATTGTGTAAAAATAAAAATATTTATAAGAACACCGGATTTTATATCTTACTGTTCTTTCTTTTTATATATATATATATATATATATATATATATATATATATATATATATATATATATATATATATATATATATATATTGACTACTAATATCACCTATATATATATAGATATATATATATATATATGTATATATATATATATATATATATAATTAATGTATAGAAGATAAAAGACATGAGGAAAACTATTTAATTTCAGCCAATGCATTTCGACCATTGACAGATTTATTAAGGAAAACAGTAAAATGAATTTATTTGAAAACAATGTATCCAGTCAAAACCAGAAAATTATAAAAGCTCATAAATATTCCTAAGTTCAACTGAAGAATATTAAAATCCATTATTTTGCATAGTCAAAGACAAGTTTTCATAGAAAGTATAAATCCATGGTTTTATTTTTCAGCATTTTGCACACATGAAGAAAAGATTTTATATGAAGTATAAATCCTTGGTGTCATTTTTCGGTAATCCGGTAGCAAATCCTTGACGTCTTTTTATGAGCATAGGAGAAGCTATTTCTCCTTCTCCTTCTGTAGGAATGAGTGGATGTTAGCAGTTGTATATATTTTCTGACTACGTATGTATATTTTAGTTTTCCTTGGTGACAATTTGTGTTACTAGTTTATAATATATATATTTTTTTTTTTCAAGCTTATCAGCCCAAGCAAGGATGGAAGCCACTAGCACGCAAGGGGTTACAGAAGGTTTGGAGGAAGAGCAGATAGGAGTGGTAAAGGAGAGGATTTGGAGAAAGATAGTGGATCGATCAAGGCAAGGGGGTTACAGAAGATTTGGAGCGAGAGCAGATAGGAATGAAAGGTGAAAGGATGTGGAGAAGGGAAGTGGATAGATCAAGGCAGCTGGAGATGTCGATTGACGTTACACTTAAATAGTTGGAGATTATATTTGTCAGGGAAACAGGAATAAGGAAGGGAGTTTCACAGGCGAGATGTGCGAGACATGAAGCTATATATATATATATATGTGTGTGTGTGTGTGTGTGTGTGTGTTTGAGTATATTCTCAAATATAATCTGTAGACAGGGCAATATGAAGAGAAGAAAAAAGACATGAGGAAAACTATTCAATTTCAGCCAATGCTCAATAGTTTTCCTCATCTTTCTTCTTCTATTTATACTGTCCTTTCTACAGATTATATATTATATATAATAAACTAGTAACTAATAACTGATACAACAAAAGCTAATAAAAATGAACATGCTACCACCCCTTGTCTGAATGATTGGATTTCCCTGTATCCTTGGAAACAGAGAATTAAGAATTTTTCTCTGTGGTTAAAACTCAGTAAATTTTAAAATATAAGTTACTCGAAAATTCGCTTGAGGATGAAATGGAACTAATGTTTTTAATTTAATTAAGTTTTTAGCTTCCATTTTTTAAACATGGTTATTAATGTGTAGCGAAGAAAAACATATTTTAAATCAGTTAATTTATAATATTAATGCTCTGTAAATTTATATTGAGCACTATTTTGTAAAAATAGAAATAAGAAATATCAATAAGAAAACCGGATTATATATCTTACCGTTCTTTCTTTTTAATTATATATACATATACATATATATATATATATATATATATATATATATATATATATATATATATATATATAATATAATATAGAGAAAACAACTGAAAAGTTGCAAATTAAATAAAATTGAATGTTTTTTTGTGAAAGTATTTATTTATATTTTTTTATATATATATATTTGATATTTCAGATCTGCCCCGATCTTTCGTCAGAATTAAATTAAAATATATATATATATATATATATATATATATATATATATATATATACATATATATATATATATATAAAAGTGAACATTGAAGTTGACAGGCTGTTTCATGCTAGACGCAATCATCAGGCCTGGCGATTGCGTCTATCATGAAACAGCCTGTCGCCTCTAAGTGTCGACTTCAATGTTCACTTTCATATATATATATATATATATATATATATATATATATATATATATATATATCCGATATGATGAGAACGAAAGTAATATATAAATTCCAACACTCACAGCATTAATCCAAAAGAGGGCTCTATACCGATAGTAGAGCGATAATTATTTAATTATTATAATTTTTTCATATAGAAAAAATCATTTTACTCACTACAAAGATGCAACTTGGTTTCAGTGCATTTCAACTGCACTTTGATGGGTGTTTGATTCTCACTCATCGAAGTTCAGTTGAAATGCACTGAAATGAAGTTGCATCTTTGTAGTGAGTAAAATGGTTTTGTCTATTTGATAAAATTATAATAATTAAATAATATATATATATATATATATATATATATATTGTGGTGGAACAAAATTTTGAGTATTTTTCAATGAATTATGCTTGAACATGAGATTCTGTAGAAAGAACAAAAATGATAGTTGCCATTTCTGCAAGTCTTCATTCATCTACTCTGTTTACTGTCAGGTACGTTACATATTCTTTTTTCAGTCATATCACCCCATGCAAGGCAGTGAAGCCACTAAGATGCAAGGTGGAGGTACTGAATAAAAACAGAAGGGGAGCAGGAAGAATAGAGGACTAATCAAGACAGTAGATAGTGATTAACATTGCATTTAAATTTTTGAAGATCAAAGTTGGCTGGAAAACATGAAGGCAGAAGCAAGTTCAAACAAGCGAGAAAAGAAACTATTAGCATAGAATTTATGACTACATAAATTCATTTGTAATTGATGAGACTTCATTGCCATTTTAGTACTGCACTTAAATTCATAAAGTCTAGGTTCCACAGTGAAGAATTCCTCAAAAACATTACCATGAAAGTATTTATAGAGAAAGGCACAGGGAAGCTACATTATGGAGGTGAGAAAGACACTAAAGCTGAGATGACAGATCAAGTGCAATAATATTGCTGATTCTCCTTTGGATTTTGCTAAAAATTTCTATATATACAGCAGGAGAACCAAAGCAGATTTGGTAGCAATATTCAAGGCATAGCTGAATGGT
>OZ038496.1:91771326-91778826 GCA_964036315.1 Acanthosepion esculentum | reverse complement strand
AAAATTATAACATAAACCTGTTATAAAATCACTACAAAAATAGCCATTTTGTTTCAACTCTTCTGTTGTCATATCAAGTGATGGTGTTCTAACCCCAACATTAAAGCATTAAATAATTATTGTAAACTTAAAGTCCGCTGTCAAGTTTTTTAAACTCTCATATACTTGTATTTTGATTGGTCATTCCAGCGTTTTCCCTTGCGAGGGATGTTTGATTGATTTGAATCTTTTAAATCCCTTTATTCTACATTCAACACCATCAC
The DNA here is from genome assembly GCA_964036315.1 of Acanthosepion esculentum. Lineage (NCBI taxonomy): Eukaryota > Metazoa > Mollusca > Cephalopoda > Sepiida > Sepiidae > Acanthosepion > Acanthosepion esculentum. Next base: position 91,778,563 of record OZ038496.1, on the reverse strand, counting down.
TTGATAAGACACCAGAAGTGTTGAAACAAAATGGCTATTTTCGTAGTAATTTTATAACATTTTTATGTTATAATTTTCAAATAAATAATTATATTTGCTCTACTCTGTATTGAGCACTCTTTTAAGAATAGTATTTGTTGGTTATTGGAATTTATTCCGTATACACCAATACTATACGGTTCCCGCCAAAATAATAGTCAGAACAAACCACAACAATCAACCCCAAAATTCAACAAATAGCTTTATCTTCCCAAACAAAAAAAAAACTGTTAAATAAGCTATATAAACCAATTTTTCTTACGTTAATAAAACACCAATTAAAATTAAAATAAATAAATAAATATATAAGATAAAAATAAAAGTAAAAAATAAAAAAAATAAATAATGACAAGTAAAACAATTTAACCCAAATAAATAAATAAATAAACAAATAAATGACTTCCAGCAAAATAACTGCCAAAATAGACTACCCACAATGCACCACTAACCCGTATATATAAATAGCCAAGAAAAAAACAACAATCGCGGCCTGACGATTACATCTAGCATGAAACAGACTGTTGCCTCTAAGTGTTGACTTCAATGTTCACTTTTATATTTACACACGCTCTATCTCTGATATTGAGCACTTTATTCCATAAATATAGCATATCTTAAGACTATATTTCTTCATATATATATATATATATATATATATATATATATATATATATATATATATATATAAAGTTACTGGATTAAGAGGATATTCCTGCATAAATATCAACCATAATTCAATGATCCTCTCTGGATCAGGAAGAATAAAGACAAATCTATTTGTATCTGCTGAATATATACAAATATTTCTCTTCAATCACAGAGGATAATTTCTCTAGAGAGGAATTGAAGATTTTGCCCTTCTGACAAGCAGAACGTCATTTTTATTTCTTCAAATTTCTTTCTTTCGTCTTCTTTAGTTGAATTCCTTTTTATTTTAAAAAGCAAAAACAGAAAGAGAAATGCCACCGGATTTCCATGGCAACCAATAGACTTTACCTTCTTTCTTCGATGGAATATTTCAGCCTCTACTTTGCAATTACACTAAACACTTACAAACTTTTGTATGTAGCTATATAGTGAATTACCTATATCAGATGATATATTTCATTATATATATTCTTATTATATATATATAAAACAAATAAAGATAATCAATCCAAATAAAAGTTTTGTGCAGAACCAGTCACATTTTTTGAAGAGCTGAATACACAGTCCTGGTGCATGCACCACATGCCACAAGGTTCCCAAATAACCCTCTGCAATATATATATATATATATATATATATATATATATATATATATATATATATATATATAATCTTAAGGTGTGCTATATTTATGGGATAAAGTGCTCAATATCAGAGATAGAGCGTGTGTAAATATAAAAGTGAACATTGAAGTCAACACTTAGAGGCAACAGTCTGTTTCATGCTAGATGTAATCGTCAGGCCACGAGTGTTGTTTTTTTCTTGGCTATTTATATATACGGGTTAGTGGTGCATTGTGGGTAGTCTATTTTGGCAGTTATTTTGCTGGAAGTCATTTATTTGTTTATTTATTTATTTATTTGGGTTAAATTGTTTTACTTGTCATTATTTATTTTTTTTATTTTTTACTTTTATTTTTATCTTATATATTTATTTATTTATTTTAATTTTAATTGGTGTTTTATTAAAATAGTAAAAATTTGTTCATATCGCTTATTTAATAGTTTTGTTTTAGTTTAGGAAGATATTATAAATTAAAAATTTATTAATTTAAATTAATCTTAATAAATAAACAAACTGATTCCAATAAATAAACCGTTAGAAAAAACAAATAAAGATAATCAATCCAAATAAATACATGAAGTAATAAACAAATTAAAAAGTGCTCCAGCCAAAATAATAGTTAGAATAAACTGCAACAATCAACCCCCAAATTGAATAAATAGCTTTAATTATCTTCCCAAACCAAAACAAAACTATTAAATGAGCGATATAAACAAATTTTAACTACGTTAATAAAACTCCAATTAAAATTAAAATAAATGTATAAGATAAGAAATAAAAATAAAAAATAAAATAAAAAAATATATAAATAAAGACAAGCAAAATAATTAAACCCAAATAAATAAACAAATAAACTACTTCCTGCAAAATAACCACCAAAATAGACTACACACAATGCACCACTGACCCGTATATATAAATAGCCGAGAAAAAATAAACAGCACATGTGGCCTGACGATTGCGTCTAGCATGAAACAGACTTTCGCCTCTAAGTGTTGTCTTCAATATTCTAGAAAGTCACATTATATTCATTTTTGTACATTTATTTATTTTTCATTGAAAAAATAAGTATTTCACCCCTACCAACCAGCAATGATTCAAGCCCCACTGACCAGTTATGCGACCATGTGGCATAAAGACTAGTGCTATTACTCAATTATTATTCCTAATCAAGTATTGAGAAGGGGGATGAAATACTTATTTTCCCCACTGTATATAAATATATATATATATATATATATATATGTATGTAATTGTGTATTTGGGCAGCAATCCTTCTTTTATATATATAAATATATATATATATATATATATATGTATATATATATAGGAAGAAATATAGTTTTAAGGTGTGCTATATTTATGAGATAAAGTGCTCAGTACCAGAGATAGAGTGTATGTAAATATTAAAGTGAAAATTGAAGTCAATACTCAGAAGTGACCGACTGTTTTCATGCTAAATGCAATCATCAGGCTGTATTTGATGAATCCTTCCAAAGATTAGTATATATATATATATATATATACTTAGTTTACGAAAAACTAGGTAATCTGTATGGGCAAACCCAAGGAGGATAAAATCCAGAGATCTCAATGTAAATCAGAGCTAATAATTTAAATAAAAATAAAAACAGACCACTTTAAGGTTCCATGCAATAAATTATTTCACCACAGCCCTTTTAAAGGACTGCGGATCATCAGACTTTACTTCCAAAGGCTGAAACGAAAAATCTTTTGGAAGCAAAGTCTGATGATCCGCGGCCCTTTAAAAGGGCTGTGGTGAAATAATTTATTACATGGAACCTTAAAGTGGTCTGTTTTTATTTTTATTTAAATTATATATATATATATATATATATATATATATATATATATATATATATATATGTATGTATGTTTATATGTATACAGCGTAACACATTTTGTCCTCTAGAAGGCCTTCATTAAACTATAGTAATGTTTTTATTAATGTTTTTATTCCAAAAGCATGACTTCATCTTTTCCCCAACTCCACAGCTATCAGGATAAATAGCAAATTAGATTCAGTTGTTCAAACTTGGGTAGCAACAAGGCTAAATGAAAGAAATCTCTAAATTCCAAACCCGCAATAAGGTAGGAGGAAACATCTCCACTATCTTTCTCAAGAAGGTATGATAGTAGCAATATTAGCCGTTTCACTCTAAGGAGACATTTGGCATTCATTAACTGAACAGCTAGTACTGCTTTCAGTTGAAATTCATAAAATCTCTTTTGAAAAACAATTTTTTCAATCCAGTAGCAGTTATCTTTCTTTCCATTATTGATGGAGGTTTCCTTCCTAACCTTTTATTTGAAGTAGTGTGGAATGTCAACATCTTGATTATGCCATTATCTTCTCTTCTCAAGCCCAGTAGCTGTTATCCCACTTTCCAGTATTGATGGGAGTTTCCTTCCTAACCTTTTATTTGAAGTAGTGTGAAAAGTCAACAGCTTGATTATGCCATTATTTTCTTTTCTCAAGCCCAGTAGCTGTTATCAATCTTTCAAGTATTGATGGGTGTTTCCTTCCTAACCTTTTGTTCCAAGTAGTGTGGAATGTCAAAATCTTGATTATGTCATTTATTCTCTTCTTAATAATAAAGGCATAATATTCGATACATTTTTTTCAGCATTGTATCACTCACCTTAATCATATGATTATCACTTCGGATTAATTCCAACTTTTAGCTTTCTAAAAAATGTGAGGATGTAGCCTACAGAATCATGTCTAACACACTGACAACAAATGTTTCTTGATAATGACTGAAACCATTGAAAGTAGTTGCAGAAAGCAGAATAAAACAGGACTTTTGGGCAGTTTATCCATAATTTTGATCCTGATAAACAGCATCTTATTTAAAAATTGGAAAAATACAATAAAAATTAAACAAGCAGATATTTTTGGTTGAATTTGATAAAAATAGTTTGGGTGAATAACTTTCTTGCTCAATATCGGAGTGTGGACATGCAATATATATATATATATATATATATATATATATATATATATATATATATATATATATATATATATATATAACCATATGTTTGACAAAAATATTTGAAGGGCTTCTCTCTAACAGTGAATATTCTTCCAATATAAAAATCACAAGCGTTAATCAATATATAGATATATATATATTATAATTATTATTTTAAAAATATGATTCATTCACTACATAATAGTTCTCATGTTTCAAAAACAAAACCTAAAAACTTCAATTTAATTATAGAAATTAAATTGAATTAAAGTACCCAGCTCTGTTCCATCCCCAAATGAATTTTGGAATAAGTAATCGTGAAATATTTTATAATTTAGGCTATACTTGTGTACTGAGCACTGTTTTTTAAAAATAAAATGTAAAATACTAAAGAAGTACGGATTATTAACCTTTCCTATTTTTCTCTATATTTGCACACACACACGCGCGCACTTGTGTGTGTGTGTGTGTATGTATATATATATATATATATATATATCGTATTGCTCTGTATATAAATATATTGAACTCTCTTCATGGCTCTATCTTTTCAATATTTTATATTAAAAAGATCTACTTGGATTATCCTTACCACATGGCTTTGATATTATATATATATATATATATATATATATATATATATATATTTTAGAATTGGACATAGCCCGACAATTTATTTTAAAGACATTTATATATTATGTTTAACGTTCTTTTTATAGATACAAGTATTTAAGCAAATGCTCTGTTTTATAATAAACAGTATTAAATAACATTTACCGGCCTGAATGTCCGAGAAATTTTCATAGAAAATTTTCGCTCTCCGACAGGAATCGAACCTGTATCCTATACGGAACTATCATTTCGCGTGATGTGCCTTAACCTTTCGGCCACAGAGCAGCGTCTGGTTAGCAAGGTCGATTTTACTATCTTTAAACTTAAATCTTCCATGAATCTCTTCTATTCATATCTGCTCTAAAATCCAATTCTATCCAATTCTAAAATATATGACGTTATTTGTTTACATTTGATACGCTAGAGCAGATATGAATAGAAGAGATTCATGGAAGATTTAAGTTTAAAGATAGTAAAATCGACCTTGCTAACCAGACGCTGCTCTGTGGCCGAAAGGTTAAGGCACATCACGCGAAATGATGGTTCCGTATAGGATACAGGTTCGATTCCTGTCGGAGAGCGAAAATTTTCTATGAAAATTTCTCGGACATTCAGGCCGGTAAATGTTATTTAATACTGTTTATTATAAAACAGAGCATTTGCTTAAATACTTGTATCTATAAAAAGAACATTAAACATAATATATAAATGTCTTTAAAAATAAATATATATATATATATATATGTACAAACACACACAGAGTGAATTTCTTCTCATGCACTTCTCATCCTCTTCCAGTCTCTTTTTTTCCAGTCAACTTAAAAAATTTAAATATCAATTATTATCTTCTGTCTTCTTCAATTTTCTTCTTTTAATATATATATATATATAGAGAGAGAGAGATATTGATAATATTAGTGGTAAATATACACATACATATGCAATCATATATAAATATATATACATACACATACATATATATATGTATAAAAAATAATTCCAAGAGTAAATTTTATTTTTTATTCCCGGAGATGTTTTGTCTGTTTTCTTTTTGAATTTGTAGGTCTGATGAATTGGATCGTATTTACAATTCTAATGGAATAAATTATGACCATGGAATATTAGTATTTAAGCCTTTTTATTATATATATATATATATATATATATATATATATATATATATATATATATATATATTGTTCATAACCATTTTCGACCCTCACCCGTCGATGTGCAGTTGAAATGCACTGAAACCAAGTTGCATCTTTGTAGTGAGTAAAATGGTTTTGTCTATATGATAAAATTATAATAAATAAATAATTATCGCTCTACTATCTGTATCAAGCTCTTTTTTTAATTAACGCTGCGAACGTTGGAATTTATATATTACATTCGTTCTCATCGCATCGTATATATATATATATATATATATATATATATATATATATATATATATAGATAGATAGATAGATAGATTAGGGACAGAATTGGACTCTCTTGTGGATTGTGCCTTTCATTGTACACTGGTGCATGGAAGCAGGGGCTATTGTGGAGAAAATCAGGTAAGGGAAAGATATATTTCATTTGTGCTTTCTTAAGTGTGATACTAACCCTGCCTTGCTGCAGTCACCAAAGTCACACTGGCAGATGAGGATTTTGATGGTGTCTCTGCTTCAGAGCTTGATGAAGCCAATCACAGTGCATCAGTCAACTGCCTTCAGAATCCTTTAACTTAATGAAACATGACTTATGCCACTCCTTTTGGTTTGATGGTTGGGCTTCCCAGGTTTTCAGATCAAAGTTGAGACCTTTCATGTTGTCTTTCAAATGTCTTTGTGGCATAAGAGTGGACGTTCAACTGAACTCTTGGTTTCAGTGCCTGTAATGTTGTTACATTTCTCAGGATTGCACTATTCTTGTCCCTGACATCCAATTTTATATCACATATGGCACAAAGTCAGCACATGTGAAATGCATTGCATCAAATTGATTTATGTGTTTGTGGTACAGGGTCCAAGTTTCAGGATCATAGAAAATGGTTGAGAGAATGACTGATCTATATACATATATATATATATATATATATATATATATATATATATATATATATATATATATGTATATGTATATATATATTTAAATAAAAAGAAAGAACAGTAAGATATAAAATCCGGTGTTCTTATAGATATTTTTATTTTTACACAATAGTGCTCAATGTAAATTTACAGAGCATTAATATTATAAATTAATTGATTTAAAATATGGTTTTTTCGCTACACAGTGATACAATGTTTCAGAAATGGAAGCTAAAGGCC
>OZ038496.1:91738826-91763826 GCA_964036315.1 Acanthosepion esculentum | reverse complement strand
TGGTTCAGGCCTCATTGCTTTATAGATTGGAGAAACTGCTAACTGAGGGAGAAAGTAACAGCGAAGAAATACGATAAACACACCTGCAAGACAGCAAATGGTGAAACAAACAAAAAGATTTTCTAATGGATTTTCAAAATTTCACGAGAGAAACACGAGGCAGTAAATGTCCAAGGGACATCGGAAAGCAGATGAGATTGGGAAATGAAAAGGAGAAAAAAAAAAAAAAAAGAAAATGGAAAAGGGAAAAATATGGTGAAGTCGTAGAAATGAAAAACAAGATGGAAAGGTAAAAGAAGGTATGAAAATGTTGGAGTAGTAATAAATAGTAAAGAAGATGAAGTGACAGAAAGGAACAAGAAAAGAAAGGGGAAAAAAAAGAAAGAAAGAACGTTAATGGATAAGGAAGAAGTGAGAAAAAGACATGGTGGAGGAGGTGGAGAGGAAATAAAGTAGGAAGAAAAGAAAGAAAGGAAAAAAGGAAGAAAAGAAAGAAAGGAAAAAGGGAAGAAAAGAAAGAAAGGAAAAAGGTAAGGAAAGAAAGAAGGCAAAGCATTTTAAGAAAGGAAGAAGAAGAGTTAAATATTGGTTGAAATTCTGTTGAAAGAAAAAGAAAGAAGAGGAATGTGGAGAAAAGTACTGATTAATAGGAAAAAAAATATGAAAGAGAATTAAGAAGAATCATGGTTTGAAAAAGAAATCAAGAAGAAGAATGAACATTTGACAGGAAAGAGGTATTTAAAAAAAAAATGAATGAAATTGAAAAAATAGTCATAGATTAAAAATAAAATTTAAAAAAATAATAAGTGGAGCTATTTTACGAAGGAAATGAAAAAATGAGACTAAAAATCTAGGAAAGGTATAAATAAAAAAAAAAGTGAAAAATGAATTAAACTAAGTGAAGAAAAAAAAAAAAATAAAATTACATTTTTTTCAGTGTGAAAAGTAAAACAGAGAATATATAAAGAATTTAGTGAAAAAAAAAATTGGAAGAAAAAACGTTAGAAAGAATGAAAAAATTGGAAGAAAAATGAAGTCAGAAAGAAAGGAAAATTTGGAAGAAAAAGAAAGTTAGAAAGAATGAAAAATGAAAAAAATTGAAAGAAAAATAAGGTTAAAAAGAATGAAAAAAATTGGAAAATCAATAAGGTTTAAAAGAAAGAAAAACATTGAAAGAAAAATGAGGTTTGAGAGAAAGAAAAATTGAAAGATAAATAAGAAATAAAAAACATTGGAAGATGAATAAGATTAGAGAGAAAGAAAAAATTGAAAGAAAAATGAGATTAGAAAGAAAGGAAAATCTGGAAGAAAAATAAGGTTAAAAAGAATGAAAAAAATTGTAAGATGAATAAGGTTTGAAAGGAAGAGAAAATTTGGAAGAAAAAAAAAGGAAAATATCTGGAAGAAAAAGAACACAATAAAGAATTTGAAGAAATAATGTAAGTCTGAGAATTAAGAACGATAACATAGAGAGACAACCATCAGAGAAATTCAGCGAATAAACGACAGAAAATGAAGATAACAAGAAGGAAAAAAGATCAAGAAAAACGGTAAGGAATCAAGACTTAATTGATTAGCAGCAGACTATTAGGAGTGAGAGAGAGAGAAAGAGAAAGAGAAAAAAACGATTCAACAAGAGAAAGAAAGAGAAAGAATCTTTAGTAATAAAAACAAAAATTTTCAGACAAATACCTTCATCTTTCGTTCCATCTTTTCTTTTGTCTACAGTAGGTAGGAGAGTTCACTGAACCCCAATTTTGTAAATGAAATCCCCACATGGACATGTCATTCTGTTTTGCAGAACCAAGTGAGTGGGTGTTTGGTAGGGAATAAACACACAGATGGGAAGGTGGGCGTTGTCTGTCTGCCTATTTGTCTGCCTGTCTGTTTGTCTGCCTGTTTGTCTGAATGTCTGACTGTTGTGTCAGTAGATATGGATGCATTTTACTTGTTATCTTTACCAATGCCCATGCAGTTTTGAATATATTGACTTGCTTGTGGACTTTTATGGAATGAGTTGACAGGCTGCAGTTTCAAATATTACAATCCTCCACTCGCAACTAACAAGAAACAAAACGAATGTTTACTCTGTTTTTATAGTTAAGTAACTTATAAAATGCAAACACACTCAAAGAGAAAATATGTATGTACATATGTGATTATGCGTGTGCATATGCATATATATATATATATATATATATATATATATATATATATATATATATATATATATATATATAAACCTCCCCACCTCGATCGGCCCTCCGTCCTTCTCTTTCTCCACAACCCTTCCTTTACCACTCCTATCTGCTCTTCCTCCAACCCTTCTGTAACCCCTTGCGTGATAGTGGCCACCGGCCTTGCTCGGGGTGATACGCTTAAAAAAAAAAAAAAAAAATATATATATATATATATGTGTGTGTGTGTGTATGTGTGTGTGTTTGTGTGTGTATGTATGCTTATATATATATATATATATATATATATATATATATACACTAAATATACATATGTATATATATATATATATATATATATATATTTTAAACATGTAGTATTGAATGTTAAAGACAACATAGTCTTGCATATTTTCTTTTGAATTTTCTCATATTCTCTAAAGAGACTTTTTATTTGAAAATGACTTCGAGATGCGTATTGTCCATACGATGACCTAGCGCTTTCGAACATCATTGTTCATCTTCAGGGTCAATATTTTTAGTCAAAATTTTTTTTTTCTTTAAACAAACATTTGCCAATTATCTTGTAGTGAAATCATGTTGCTACTTTTTTACAAACTAAATAAACGTTAAAATCCTTTTAAATTCAAAAGACGCGATGATGTTATCACGTGCAGGGCGAAGATTTTTTTATATACACTAAATATACATGCACACATATATATATATATATATATGTATGTATGTAAGTATATTTAGTGTATTGTGGGAGTAAATTATTCTTTAAACATATACTGTTAAATATAACAGACAATGAATGTTTATTATGTCTGATCATGAGCCGTTCTAATGTTCGTATGCTTGCTTTAATTTCGGTTGAAACTAAAGACAAATATTGTCGAACATATATTTACGTTTACCCAATCACTAAAATCTTAACCTGTTCAAGTCTAGATTCAACTGTTATCTTCCCTGCCAATCCGTAGCAACTAATGCTTATTGCAACCCTTTACTTTAGGTGGCCCTCGGCCCTTGTTCAAAGTGAGCCTTACAGTGAATATATATATATATAAAAACAGTTATTTCTGATGAAAGATCAGGGTCGATATGAAATATCAAATATATATATATATAAAAAAATATAAATAAATACTTTCACAAAAAAAACATTCATTTTTTTTAATTTGCAAATTTTAGTTGTTTTTTCTTGAAATATATATATATATATATATATATATATATATATATATATACACACACAGAAACACACACACACACACATATATATATATACATACATACATATGTGTGTGTGTGTGTGTGTAGTATGTTTGTGTATGCATTATAGATATATGTAAGTGTGTGTGTATGTGTGCATTATATATATATATATATATATATATATATATATATATACAAGTTTAGGATTGGTATATACGGAGTGAATTCCAATAACCAACAATTACTATTCTTTAAAGAGTGCTCAATACAGAGTAGAGCAGATATAATTATTTATTTGAATATTACAACATAAATATGTTATAAAATCACGACAAAAATAGCCATTTTGTTTCTACACTTCTGGTGTCTTATCAAGTGATGATATTCTATATTCTACATCTTCACTTGATAAGACACCAGAAGTGTTGAAACAAAATGGCTATTTTTGTCGTGATTTTATAACATATTTATGTTGTAATATTCAAATAAATAATTATATATATATATGTATATATATATATGCATACATGTATATGTGTGTATTTGTGCTATATATATATATATGTATATATATTAAATTTAAAGAAATTATATATATATATATTTAAATGCATATCTATATATATATATATATATATATATATGAACATATATATATTTATATAAGAACATATACATATATATATATATATATATATATATATACATACATATATATATGGGAAAACAAATATATATATATATATATATATATAGATATATATATATATATATATATCAAGAACAATTTTAGGAAGATCTATGATAAAATGCCAATTTTTGTTCATGTGTAGTTTTTTAGGTCATTATTGGAAGTGATGTGACTACACATATGTATAAATTTTGTTTTCTAAATATACTTTTTGGATATTTCCAGGGCGCAATGAATAAATTCTGATTTTAAACTACACAAAAACGAAAATAACTCTGACGTCTCATTTTAACAGATATAATTACCAAAATTTACACAAAAATAATGTAAGAGTAAATACTTTAAATACAATCGCCATTATTGTTTTTCCAGGACTTTTCAAGGTTTTCAGGACCTGTATGAACCCTGTTTATTATACAATGGATAAATTGTCGTCTAAATTACACAAAAATGAAAATAACACTGACATCTCATTTTAACATATATTTACCCAAATTACACAAAGATATATCTCATTTACCCAAATTATACAAAGATATTAATTTTTGAAATACTAAAGAGTAAAATCACCACTGGCTTCAACCACCACCCACCTCCAGATGACTTCGGAATCTTCGGCATCTCTTCTGGATAGTCTCCTTGTTTAAGCTGGAGAATGCTGCCATAATTCAGGCCTTCACTTCATCTTTGGTGTTACAAGAAATTTACATAGTCTTTCACTCAACATAATATTCAAGGGAGTTGCCATCTGGTAAATAATGTGGCCATATGTAAGGGGTGATGTGGTAGCAGAAATTGTCTAACAGCCATGACTGGGTTCTCCTTCTTGTGTGACATGGTACAGAGTCCTGTTGCGAGACATAGTTCTTCCATCATCTACCCTTTTAACCTCAAGGCAATTGATGTAGGTCTTCGTGTTTAGTCTGTTCTACCTCTTGTGTGGCATAATGCAGAGTTCCAATGCCAGATACAGGGTCTTACCAGCAGCCACCCTCTTGATCCAGGATAGCACTACCTCCTCAAGGCATAGATGTAGGCCTCCATGTTAAGTTTTAGGCCCTGTAGGAAGAGGAATGGAGGCATAATGTCACCATCGTTAGTGATCACTCCAAACATCTTCGTAATCACCATTAGACTCATCCAACTCTTTCTGAATCCTCTGCACTGTCCTCACGTTGACACCCAAACACTCTGAAATGTTCATATTTAATGCCAAGCAGTACAGCATGTCATTTCCAAAATATCTAGTGGGGTGAATTGCATCATGGTGCTCTTTGTCTCACTTACAGTGCCCAAGTGACCCAACTATATGTTTTCAAATTTCAAGTGAATTGCGTCATGGTGTTATTTTTCTCACAGATGTTGCCCAACTGACCCTGCTATATCTGTCTATATTTCTGAGATGAGGTGTTATGTACATTATTTACATTATTCGGACTATTGTCCTCATCTTTGTCGTCATATTTATTACAACGTTTCGGCCTTTCAGTATCTGTCTATATTTCTGAGATGAGGTATTATGTACACTATTTACATTATTCGGACTATTGTCCTCATCTTTGTTGCCATATTTATTAAAATGTTTCAGCCTTTCAGTATCTCTCTATATTTCTGAGATGAGGTATTATTTACACTATTTACATTATTCAGACTATTGTCCTCATCTTTGTCGCCATATTTATTACAACATTTCGGCCTTTCAATATCTGTCTATATTTCTGAGATGAGATATTATGTACACTATTTACATTATTTAGACTATTGTCCTCAACTTTGTCACCATATTTATTACAATGTTTCGGCTTCACCTTCGGCTTATACCCTCCGGTCTTCTTCAGATGGTTGGAATGTCAAACTGAACCCTTTATTTCGCTCACAGGGATAGACTATTCTAGTTCCACGTGCCATGTTTAATGGATGTCAGTTATCAGTTATCTCCTGTTAATTTCCCTCTGAAAGTTCTCCCCTGCCTTAACCGGGTATTGAACTCACACTATTTGGGTCCTGTCACTGGATCTAACCATGAGGACACATGTCACAGTGGATAAAGGCATTGGTTAGATCCAAATTTCATTATATAATTAAACTAAAGGCATTAGTTCTGTTTCATCTTCAAGCAAATTTTGGAATTTTTGGAAATATCTGGAAATATTTATGCTCTGTAAATTTACATTGAGCACTGTTTTGTAAAAATAAAAATATCAATAAGAACACCGGATTATATATCTTATTGTTCTTTCTTTTTAAATATATATATATATATATATATATATATATATATATATATTTGGATAGATAGATAGATGTAGGCCTCCATATATGGCCACATAACCCCCAGACTGCAACCCTCTTAATTAGAAGCATGGTGAAGTAGTGGACTGTGGCTCGGATTGAGGAATCTGGGATCCGAGTTCGAATTCCAGTTGAATCCATTACATTCACTTACATGCTAATATGCTTCGGAAAGGTATGAATCCTCTTCTTCTCCCTCCAGCTTGGAGGACAGACAGATCATCAGACTTCACTTCCAAAAGGTGAAACAAAAAATTGTTTTTGTTTCACCTTTTGGAAGTGAAGTCTGATGATCCAGTGTCCTTTAAAAAGGCTATGGTGAAATAAATTATTACATGGAGCCTTAAAGTGGTCTGTTTTTCTTTAAATTATTAGCTCTGAATTTATAGTGAGTTCTCAGGATTTCATCCTCCATGGGACTACCTATACGGATTACCAAATTTTTCGTAACTTAACTATACATATATATATATATATATATATATATATATATATATATATATATATATATATATATATATATCTGATGGTGCTGACATACTTTTCATAATCTAACCAGGTGACCAGATTTTTGTGGAATTTATTGGTCATGTTTGCATATCTATATACATATATATATATATATATATATATATATATATGAGGATCAGATGACAATCAAATAAGGATTGTAATCCAACAGAATGATAGAATAAGGAATTCATTTTTTTGAGCTTCAAAAGGATGCATTGTCTCTTCTTAAATTCAGAATGACATAAATTATACTAACATTGCTTGACAAGTCAAATTCACATGAAACCTGATTAATCGATTAAACTTAAACAACACAAAAATAAAAATATGACAATTTCTTTTTTTTCACTATATCTCATTCTCTGATAAAGCCTTATTAAAAGTGAATTTAGATTGATAAATATTTTATATTTATTCTTTATGCTATCATATCTTTGTGTGTGTCTACAATCACAGGCATGCATATGTAAATGTATATATGCAAGTATATTTGTGTGACAATACACATGGATAATTTTAATCAAGCTGTCCAAAACAGAAATTTTTATTTATACACCTGAACAAGTGTTTTCTTTTTTGGACGCAGAGGTGTGTAGAAACTGTCCAAATATTCTATAATTCCGAGCGCTTTTGGCTATACTTTTAGCCATTATCAAAGATGATTTTATTTTTTCAGTTTAATTGAATGTGTGCATTGTGTGTGTTTTTAGTGTTATAGAGAGGTTTTATTTTCTAAACACAGTTTGCACACAATCAACTAAACTAAAAAAATAATATCATCATTAATAATGGCTAAAAGTATAGCTGAAATCACTTGGAATTATAGAACATTTGGACAGTTTCTACACATTCTGTGTCCAAAAAAGAAAACACTTTTCGAACACAAGAAAAATTAAATAAAAAGCTTAATTGTAGTACCTTGTCTGTTGTTTTTAATGAAACATGTATGTATATATATATATATATATATATATAGGCTCCTGATAAATTTATTTCGATTGAGCACTCTGGGGGAGGAAGTGTGGGTTTGTAAACAGTGACTATTACGGCTATTACAGCAAGGTTCTTTGGCAAGTGATTCAAAGCTCTCAGTTACTGTGTGTTTATCTAAAAAAATAGATATGCTAAAATTCACCTCGGCTGTGCGACGACGACTTAGTGGTAGAATCTCTGACTGACACCAATTCAGCCAGGTTTCGATCCGAGCTAGAAGCAACCGGATGTCTACCCACACTGAAGAGTTGTGATACAGCAAAACAGTCTGTCTGTGGATGACAATATATATATATATATATATAAATATAAAAGTGAACATAGAAGTCAACACTTAGAGGCAACAGTCTGTTTCATGCTAGTGCAATCGTCAGGCAACCTGATATATTACATTTTTACTTATATTTACACACGCTCTATCTTTGATACTGAGCACTTTATCCCATAAATATAAGCACACTTTAAGACTATATTTCTTCATATATATATATATATATATATATATATATATATATATATATAAGATGATAAAAATATTGTTTTAAGGTATTCTATATTTATGGATGGAAGTTTTCAGTATTCAGGTTAGACCATGTGCAAATATAAATGTGTTCAACACCGATGCTTGAGTTTGGTTTGGTTTATTTTGTTTTACGGCATATCAACATCTCAATGGGTTATTTAATGCCGACAACATTTTTTATTGGTGATAATATTTTGTTTTGTCAAAAATCTGTTTCTGGTAATATTTTTTCTTCAAAATTGTATTGCTGGTAATAATTTTTTTCAAAAAAGTATTGCTGGTAATAGTTAACTATTTGCCCATAGATAAGACCGTAACAGGTGCTACCACCTTGAGTCAGGGTGGACTTGAGAATACCAGCACTTAAGAGTTGGTTCCATGCTCTTCAAAATCTTCTGATCAGAAGCCTTGCTGCTGGATGTAGTTTATCGTCTTATCCAGGACGCCGGATGTAGTTTATCGTCATACCCAGGACACAGATGGGTTTGTGGATTAACTATTTTCTCATATCTGGGACCCTAACAAGTGCTACCACTCCGGGTCAGGGCGAACCTGAGAACCCTAGCAATTAAGAGGTGGTTCCACGCTCCTCAAAACCTCCTGATCAGAGGCCTTGCTGCTGGATGTAGTCTATCGTCTTACCCAGGATGACCAAGGCTCGAGAGCAATGTTTTTAAGCCATGTTTTTTGTGTGGTGGCTCTATTATTTATATGTGCTGGTGTATCATTGGGTGGAAGCCCACGTATTTCCAGTTTATTTTATTATCCTAATGCTTGTTGAGTAGGTGATAACATTTAAGTTTCTAATTACTTTAAAGGCTATTGCATGAGAATAATTGTGTGAAATATACATAGATATATATATATATATATGTGTGTGGGGGGTGCATGATGTTAGGAAATGACGATGTACAGATAGGCGTCAATAGATTTTTTTAGTTATTAATGATCGAATTTAATGATGTGTTCTCATTATTTTATTTTATAATGTTTCAGATATCGACCCAGAGAGTGGAATTGAATAGATGTAACTGTCGTCTAGAGTGCAATTATTTGTATCTATTTTATAGTACTGTATTTTAAATTCTAATTATTCATTATTGATTATTTGGAGAAATTTATATTTATTTATTAATTATTTGTTATTTATTTTATCTATCTATATTTAGATATCTATCATTTTTATATATATATATATATATATATATATATATATATATATATATATATATATATATATATACATATATATATATATATATATATATATATATATATATATATATATATATATATATATATTGTTATCCACAGAGAAACTCTATCACAGCACATCAGTGTGACGAGACACCTGATTGCATCAAGCCTGGATCGAAACCCAACTAATTTCGCATCAGTTGGAGATTTTTCCCCTAAGCTATCAGGTATTTTTCCTATAAGCTATATATATATATATATATATATATATATATATATATATATATGTATAAACTAGAGCAATATATTATTATTATTTTTATTATAAGATATTATAATAAAAACATTTTGAAATTTCTACACAAAAATTTTGATGCTGTATTACTATTGTTGTACTTATTCAGGCGATGGTAAGTAACTGGTGAATCACCGGTTACTTACCACAACCTGACGAAGTACAATCATAGTATTGAAACATGACCCCTTTTGTATAGCAATTTCAAGATGTTTTATTATAATCTCTTATAATAAAATTAATAATAATAATAATGATATATATATTAAGGCAGGTTTTGTTAAATAATTTAGACAGGTTCTGTCTACTTATTCTAGATAGGATCCTTTCATACTCACAAATGAGCTTTTTTGTGTCATTAATAAGAGACAAGAGAAAAACACCATTTTGGTTCATATTTTATTTATTTCCAAGTACTTTCAACATAACAGAATGTCATCATCAGGATATTGTTAATTATAGAGGAAGGTAACTAGGTATTGTTACAGCAAAGTTTGCGTTGTGAGTAGTCAAAAAATAGAGGAAAGAACTATTAGTACATTTGCTAACATTTAGCGAATATCTATTATACACATTTTAAAATGTTTAAGGAGTATTCATAATTAATTTTATTAAGGTTTGGTTTCAATTTTTTGATATAAATAGCTTCAAGTAATTTTAGTTTGTGTTTATTCATTTCTTGGAAAATTATGGGGATGATTTCAATTAGGATTTTCCTGAATTGTGAATATGGACAGGTATGCTCTTGTAAATGTTTAGAAATGTTGGCGGTGTTATTCAAATGAAGACTTAGCCTACGTGAAAGTGTTGTTGTTGCGTGTCCAACATAGATATAATTTTTATCATTGGAGATACAATCTCCCAGAGGACATTTAAATTTACAAACAATGTTGGTTTTCTGCAACATGGTAGTGTGCAGGGAAGAGTCATTATGGATGATTTTATTAGATATAGTGGATTTAGTTTATTATATAATTTATTTTATTTTATTTTATCTTTTCAATGGCAATCAACTCTACGTTTGTTGGGTCATTACAATCTTTAACAAAATATACTACTGGTATAATTTAGATGCTAAAATGATTCCTTTACTCTAATTAAATATATAAATTTCAGAAATCTCTAGCCAGATATATATGTTTTTTAAAAAAAAAATTAACACGTTCATCTATCTCAAGTTTGTGTATCTATCTTGAGTGTGTGTTTATATATATGTGTATGTGTTTGTGTTTGTATGTATCTCTTTGTCTGTGGATTTTATATTTATGATCAGTATTGCTGACCGACATATTTCCTCAACACAACCCCAGTCACACTTCCCACTCCAATCCTCCAGACAATGAGTTAAGGCTTTATTTGATTTTCATCAACCTTAGGTCAGGCTACATTTAATTAACCCTTTTTCAATTGGTATATTGTGCTACAAAGGCTTGTATTGTATGGAATAAATTATTTAAAATGGACATTTGAAAAGAATATGTTGAAATAGAAATGTGTTCTTTGAAAAACAGGGTATACAAGTGATTAGAGATTTTTAAAAGTTTATTTATAAAATAAAAGCAAGAAATACATTGCCTATTACATATATCCAGTTCAGATAGGGCTCAAATCTACATTGCCCGACTAGCCACGTTAATTGTATTTCATTCTTTTTTTACTTACTTTCTTTTTTTGTTTTTTTCTGTCTTCTTTCTTTCTTCTTTATTATGAACAATATCAACAAAATGTATTTCAGTCAATATCTTGAGGCAAGTCGTTAAAACAATTAATTTTGTATCCAGCTGAAATCAAGAACACAAACAACACACTAAGAAAGATTTTTGTTGCTTCGAAATAGATATACTTGAATGTTCAGTAATTCAGGCTAAGCCGATCACCATTTGAAAGATAACTGTTACATCTTATCTAATAACTATTAGAATAAAACCTACAATGCTTACAATAGTCCTACCCATAATGCAACATTGAACAGCAGATAGAGTCAAGCCAAAAACACAATGCACATGGCCTGAGGATTGCGTTTTAGGATGAAACAGACTGTCACCACTTGGTGTTGCCCACTTATATATTTAAATACACTCTATCTTTGATATTGAGCACTTTAACTCATGTATATAACATAGATTAAAACTATATTTTAAATGCAATCGTCATGGTATGGTGAGTGTGTTTAAGCAAGACACTGACTAAATAAATCAGTCTATATATATATATATATATATATATATATATATATATATATATATATATATATATATGTATATATATATATGTATATATACAGTCAAACCTCTCATCTACGGATTCCCTCATCAATGGAATGGATAAAATCTCAGGCAGAATAAAAATAATCTGCAGGAAAAAAAAAACGATGTATTTCAAAATTAAATTTGCAGGCTTAACGGAATGAGTTGTATTAGTTCTCAAAGTCACCACTTGATGGCAGTGGTGGGCCTTTAGATTGTAAACAAAGATGGGTGTACAGTATATAAAGTACAACACATGAGCATGTACGTAAGAAAATAGATGAGAAATTTTTTTTTTTTAATAATATATCTATATTAAGTATATATATATTTATGCCATATATACATGTTTTAAATATTTAAATTGTGATCATAACTACTGGAAGTTGCCATAGCGGTTTTATAACTCAAAAATAGTCCCTTCCCATCTACGGATAATTGGCTTTAGCAGACCACCCATCCTCCCTATTAGAACGTTGATGAGAGGTTTGTCTGTAATTTATTTCAGTTGACCTCTCTGGGGATGAAGTGTGGGTTTGTAAGCATTCATTATTATGGCTAATATTGCAAGACTCTTTGGTAAATCGAATTGAGTTCTCTCAGTCACAGTGCGTTTATCTAAAAATAAATACACTTAAATTCACCTTCATACCTGCTGGGCACCAGCTTCTTAGTGGTAGAATCCCCAATTCAGTCAAGTTTTGAATCTAGCTATAAGGCAACCAGACATCTAGCCACAATGATGAGCTGTGATACAGTGAAACAGTCTGTCTGTGGATGACTATATATACATATATATATATATATATATATATATATATATATATATATATATGGAGAGAGAGAGAGAGTGAGAGTGAGAGAGAGAGAGAGAGTGTGTGTGTGTGGGTGGGTGTGTAAGTGTGTGTGTGTGCGTGATTGATATATGTATATATATATATATAAATATATATATTTGTGTATTTAGGCAGCAATACTTCTTTCATGCACATTTCATTAAAAACGACTGACAAGATGCTTTTATTTAGATTTTTTATATAATTTCTCGTGCGATCTAATAATGTTTTTCTTTTCAGATGATAAATTATATAAAAACTGTCCGAATGTTCTTTTTATCCGAGTGCTTTCGGCTATACATTTAGCCATTTTCAAGGATTATATTTCAACTGTTAGAATTAGAAATAGTTTGTTATGTGTATGTTTTATAAAATGTTTCATTTTTTTGTTTCAAAACACAGTCAATATATTATGTCCATGTTCAAAGTTAATATTATTAAGTGTTGGTTTGTTTGTTTTTATTAATAAGGCTTCCATTATTTTTAGCCTTTTTTGCATGTGGATAATGCTATTATATTAGTGTTGTCGACAAGTATGTTCTGAATAGTGTCCGGTAGGTCTCCATGAATATTTAAAGGAGATCTAATTGAGCTATTGTCAGAAAGGTGTAGAGTTAGTCTGCGTGTTAAACAATTTGTAGTGGGGCCTATATAATTATTTACGAAAGTTGATTCTTGAGGAATACAATTCCTTAATGGGCATTTGAATTCGTAAATAATATTTGCTCTAATTAATTTTGTTATAGGAGGTGAATTGTTATTTTTAACTATAAGGTTAGAAGTTTTAAATTTTTTATAATAAATAATTAATCTAATTTTTTTGCTGTTGTCAACTGGTGTTATGCATTTTTTTATAATGTTATTAATTCTGCATTCATTCTGTTTATAATTTTCGTTCATCTGATTTTTATAAAAAATATTAATATTATTGTTTATGTTTCTATTCTCACCGTTATATATATATATAAGTGGACATGAAGCCAACACCCAGAAGCGACAGTTGTGTTTCATGCTAAACGCTATCATCAGGCCATGTGCACTGAGATTTTGCTCAACTATTTCTATTTACTGGTCAGTGATGCATTGTGGGTAGTCTGTTGTGTTGCATTGTATATATTTTCATAAGTCTGTTTCATGCTTAAATGCAATTGTCATGATATGGTGATCGTTTTAAGCATGAGACTGACTAAATAAATCAATCTCTCTCTCACTCTCTCTCTAGGCTGGCATCCCGTTCTCACCCCTTCACCGTTGAAACTGTTAGATGTAGACGTCTCTTCTACTCCAATAGCTTCATGTCTCGCATATCTCGCCTGTGGAACTCCCTTCCTTATTCTTGCTTCCCTGACAAATACAAGCTCCAACTATTTAAGTGTAACGTCAATCGACATCTCCAGCTGCCTTGATCTATCCTCTTCCCTTCTCCACACCCTTTCACCTTTCATTCCCGTCTGCTCTCGCTCCAAATTTTCTGTAACCCCCTAGCCTTGATCGATCCACTATCTTTCTCCACATCCTCTCCTTTACCACTCCTATCTGCTCTTCCTCCAAACCTTCTGTAACACCCTGCGTACTAGTGGCTTCCAGCCTTGCTTGGGGTGATATGCTTAAAAAAAAAAAAAATTATCTCTCTATCTATCTATATATATATATATATATATATATATATGGGATAAAGTGCTCAGTATCAGAGATAGAGCGTATATAAATATAAATATAAAAGAAATTGTAAGGAGGATTTGATAATTATAATTAAGTAATTCATTGAGTCTGAAAGAAACCTTGACAGAATGCAGATTCCCCACCTATATTTGGGAGTCATCAGCAGTGCGCATCCACTACCAAGAATTGAAACCCTGACAGTTAAGTTGTCAAGCAAACACCATACCAACTCTTCCAACGGCCCTCGGTGACAAAGAGATAGCAAATCAGACTCAATATAGCGCCGCTCTCTCACATATTCCATGGTGGAACTCAACTGAAGTTCTCTGTAACCATATAAAAGTAAATATTGGAGTCAACACTCAGAGGCAACAGGCTGTTTCATGCTGGACACAACTGTTAAGCTGCGAATGCTGGATTTTTCCATGGCTATTTACATATATGGGTCAGTGGTGCATTGCAGGAGCGGCTTGTTTGTTTATTTACTTATTTATTTGTTTGGGTTAATTTATTTATACACCACTGACCCATATATATAAATAGATGAGGAAAAATCCAACATTCGCGGCTTGATGATTGCCTCCTGCAAGAAACAGCCTGTTGCCTCTGAGTGTTGACTTCAATGTTCACTTTTATATTTATATTTACATATGCTCTATCTCTGATATTGAGCACTTTGTCCCATAAATATAGTACACCTTAAAACTATATTTCTTCATATATATATATATATATATATATATATAAATAATGTCATTCACAGACAGTACTGTTTCGCTGTATCACAACTCCTCAGTGCGACTAGACATCCGAATGCTTCAAGCCAGGATTGAAACACAACTAATTTGGTGTCAGCCAGAGCTATCTTCACTCGGTAGAGTTACACAACTAAATCTAGCATATTGTTTTTACAAATGTAAACAAATGCCAATCAGCCAAAGTGCTCCATTCATTTTACTGAAGAGCTTTGCATTAGTGCAGGTGGCTGTTGTTTATAGAATTAGCTTATCACTCAACAGTGCTCAATTGAAATGTATTTTCAAGAGCTAAATTATGTCATTCACAGACAGTACTGTTTCGCTGTATCACAGCTCCTCAGTGCGACTAGACTTCCGAATGCTTCAAGCCAGGATTGAAACACAACTAATTTGGTGTCAGCCAGAGCTATCCTCACTCGGTAGAGTTATACAACTAAATCTAGCGTATTGTTTTTCCATGTCAGTGATGCCTTGTAGGTAGTCTATTGTGTTGAATTGTGTTTAGTCTACTGTATTATTCTAACAGTTATTTCGGTGGACAGTAAAACTTTCAAATTACTCTAGGTGCTATTGAGTGGGAATAATTGTAGATCCAAATTCTGTATTTGGGGGAGGGGTATTTATAGTGTTCTTAGTCAACTTTTTATTCACTATTTATTATTTTATTGTTGGTTGTTATTACTAAATAGACTACAGGTGGGCTCTGTGGGTGTTGAACAAGCACAAATGTGCCTGAGCAAGAGTCTGCCACAGGGATTAGCTATCCTCCTTAATACATAAGAGTGGCCATCCATCCACATATATATATATATATATATATATATATATATATATATATATATATATATATATATATATGATAAAATAATGATCAATGCAGAGAAACTTCCAGTACTTTGAATTCAGTTTTTTTTCATTGGTCAGGTAGGTCTTCCGAGATTTTGTCTTGTGATATTAGTAATCCTATTTTATTAGTGTTGTTATTTTATAATTCTGTCAAATTTAATTGATATTTAATCTACCTATCTATTTTGTCATTCTGGCAGATTTAATCCAAATCTGATTTCAATTCTCATATATATATATATATATATATATATATATATATATATATATATATATATATATATATATATATAGTGTGTATTTAGGCAGCATTTTTTTATTCATATATGTTTCATTAAATAATATAGATAAGTTATGTAAGCCGAAAGCTTAGATTGGATTAAAAAATATGTATCAATATTGTGATTTTCTTTCTTTGTTTAATGATAATGTTATTAAGCTTATCAGACGATATGAAAAGACTTGCATAAAATATATAGACAACACTTATCTATATTATTTAATGAAACATGTATGAATATATCTATATCTATATATATATATATATATATATATATATATATATATATATGCACATTTCATTAAATATGACAGATGCTTTGATTTAGTTTTTTATACAATTTATCATGTGATCTAATAATTTTACTTATGAACTTAGTGAGAAAATAAACTCTCTTTCTTCGATTTTAGTAATAATACTTTTGTAACTTCTGTTTATAAAATAACAACTAGTAAAGACTCTTGTCATCTAAATTTCTCTAGTGAATGTCCTCTTAGATATAAAATAAGTGTTATTAAAAATTCCCTCACGATAGCATACGAGAATACATCCTCTCACATTCTTTTACTTAAAGAATTAAATAATGTAAAACAAATACTTATTAATAATGGATTTCCTAATTAATTGTTGGATTTCCATATCAGGCTTTTTTCTGTCTAAGGAAGCTAATAGCAATGATGAGAATAGAATCATAAACAATAACATTAATATTTTTAATAAAAATCAAATGAACTAAAATTACAAGCAAAATGAAAGTAGAATTAAGAACATTATAAAAAAATGCACAACACCAGTTGACAGTAGCAAAAAAATTAGATTAAATATTTATTACACAAAATTTAAAACATATAACCTTATCATTAAAAATTAAATAGGCTAAATATTATTTACGAATTTATATGTCCATTAAGGAATTGTATTCCTGATCAATCAAGATTCATAAACAATTATATAGGCCATACTACAATAAGTTTGACACGAAGACTCACACTACACCTTTCTGACCATAGCTCAATTAGGTCTGATTTAAATACTCATGGAGACCTACTGGACACTATTCATAACATACTTGTTAACAACACAAATATAACAGCATCATCTACATGCAAAAATACACAAATATAATAGCATCATCTACATGCTAAATACACAAATTTTTCATATATATATATATATATATATATATATATAAATATAGGTGACTATACTCGTGTCGAAAAACCTTCGAATTCTTGATTTAACAATAGCCAAATCAATCACGATGGGAAAAAAAGGTTTTAAAAAAGAAAGAGCCAGGAACATGAAAGTCTGTCGAAAATAATCGCACAGATACAGGTTCAAGGCCCAAAGAAAAAACCCCAATACGAGTAAACAACTAACTAACTAACTAAAGAGCTCGATACAAACGTAGAGCAGACCTAGTCAAAACCTAATGAGCCAGACAAACCTACCAAGGTTTCACATAGGCAGATCATCAGGGTCAGCTGACGATCTGCCTAAGAAATATGAGAAATTATATTAAAAAATTTAGTACAACTGTCCTTTCAATTAAATTTAATTCAAACAATTTACAATTCAAATAAATGTTTTTCAAATAATTGTTTTCAAATAATTGTTTTCAAAGAATTTTCAAATCGAGATTCTCAAGAAAATCCAAAGCAGGCTCTGTTCTGTTATAGGTCTTGACCTGGCATCTCATCTTTTCGAAAAACGTTCACATAATCACTAAAGATTGCATTTAATCATGAAATGGATAGTTGCTGGATCTTGTGGTCCATGTCTACTTTTATATATATATATATATATATATATATATATATATATATATATATTTATATATATATATATATATATATAGCATAATGAGAAGCCACATATACTTTCTTAATATGTATATATAGAAAAAACAACTGAAAAGTTGCAAATTAAAAAAAAAATTGAATGTTTTTTTTGTGAAATTATTTATACTTTCCCAAAAAAAACATTCAATTTTTTTTTTAATTTGCAACTTTTCAGTTGTTTTATATATATATATATATATATAATTATTTATTTAAAAATTATAACATAAATATGTTATAAAATCACTACAAAAATACCCATTTTGTTTCAACACCTCCGGTGTCTTATCAAGAGATTTCTACATTCAACATCGTGACTTGATAAGACACTGGAGGTGTTGAAACAAAATGTCTACTTTTGTAGTGATTTTATAACATATTTATGTTATAATTTTTAAATAAACAATTATATATGCTCTACTCTGTATTCAGCACTCTTTTAAGAATAGTAATTGTTGGTTATTGGAATTTATTCCATATACACCAATCCTAGACTTGGTTTTATATATATATATATATATATATATATATATATATATATATATGTGATAAAATAAAAAAACAAATAGAAAAAATATATCAATCTAACATGTTTCACTTTTATTAAAGCTTTGTCAGAGATTGAGAGAAAACAGACCAAAAACAGAAACACTAGTATTTTCAAATATGTTTGTATCAGTTCTCATTGGTCAGACATGTGTCACGTGTATTAAAACCAGAGGTAACTCTATGTGTATGTAGGTTTGTGAAGACTCTTGTATGTCTAAATAGGCATTGGATGCCCAACTATATTATTATCAACTATAAACATGTTCCTAAAACATTACATTACATTGCCGTCTTTCTTTGAGTCCATTCTTAAAGAATCTAACGTATATCTATTTAATAAAAAGAATATATTCAGCAATACATTAGAATCTTGTGATGCCCAACAATGTTGGTTGACCGCACAAAGGTAAAGAGGGAACACAAATATGAATGCACGTTGCCATCTGATGCCGTCTTTCCTCATTAAGTGCCCTAGATATTTCACCTGTCTCTTCCTAAGGCTACATATGTGTTCTTTTGGTTTTCTTTTTCTCTAAAACTTTGTTGTTGCTCACATGTTCAGTTTATTGTATTCCAACATTGTTCTGTAGAACCACATGTCTTTTGCCTCAAGTCTCTTCTTTACTTGTCCAGAATTCACCGCCATACAACAGATTAGATATTGCAGTTCAGCAATCTTTTCTTCATCTGAGATGAGGTATAACAAAAAAGTATCATAGATTAACGTCATGGAAATGACTTTCAATCCGTTATTAACTGGACCCAAAAATGGCTTGTAAATTTTAATGTCTTCCAAAGAAAACTGTTATCTTTTAGTCATCTTAGAGAACCATTTTTGCCTCCTGTCAGTATGGTAGATACCAACCTCCAGCAGAGCAACTTCTTGGTCTTGTGCTTCCCACTGACATCAAACTAAGCAAATTATTAAGGAAGAGGAAAATATAAGAAACAAAGAAATGATTATTTGCACTATTTACATTGTTTGGACTGTTGTCCTCATCTTTGTTGCCATATTCACAATGTTTCGGCCATTGTATGTGCTGGCCTCCTTTGGGTGATTAGAATATTGAACAGAAGTCTTTATTTTGTCGACTGGGGTAGATCGTTCTATTTCCACGTGCCATGCCTCTTTTGGATGCCTCAGTATCAGTTATCTCCTTTTAATACAAACTTAACTCCCTTTAACTCAAAGTTTTTTGTTCACCTCAGCTGCAGCCAGATATTGAACTCACAACTCTTTGGATCAAGTCACTGGATTCAACCAATGCTTTTATCTAATGGGCTATCTGAAATAAAGAGTTCAGTTTGAACTTCCAATTTCCTGAAGAAGGTTGGCATGTAGAACAGCTGAATTGTTATGAATATGGCAATGAAGATGTGGACAACAGTCTGAACAAAGTAAATAATGTAAATAATCATTTCTTTGATTCTTATGATATTTTCCGCTCCCTTAATAATTTGCTAATTTGTCAGTGGGAAGCGCAAGACCAAGAAGTTGCTCTCCTGGAGGTTGGTATCTGTCATATTGATAGGAGGCAAAAATGGTTCTCTAAGATGACTAAAAGATAATAGTTTTGTTTGAAGGCATTGAAATTTACAACCCATTTTTGGGTCCAGTTAATAACAGATTGGAAGTCATTTCCATGACTTTAATATATAATACATTTTTATTATGCCATTTTTATTTACATAATTTACATTCAAATTATTGCTCTAACATTGCCCTAATATTGAAAAGCAATGCGTAAGAAATCTCTTTGGCATCTTCTACTGGGAATATAAAACTAATGAGTTTGCAGAAAAGGGTTGCAAGTTTTGTGGGTCACCAGAAACCTCTTCTTGCAACTGTTAAACAGAGGAAAAAATGACATGATTTGACAGCCTGTACAAGACCTTCATTAAAGGCACCATTGAAGGTGGAAGTAGGGGAGGATGCTAATGCAAAAACTGGTTGGACAATATCAAACAATGGACAGGTATGACAATACCAGAATTGCTGAGGGCTACCATTGATAGACCATTGTGAAGGAGATTTAGTGTGGCTTCTGCATTCGGACACCCTTCCCCTACAATTACAGAAGACAAGGGGATGATGATGATGATGATGATGATGATGATGATGATGATGATGATGGTGGTGATGGTGGTGGTGGTGGTGGTGGTGGTGATGGTGGTGGTGGTGATGGTGATGATGATGATGATGATGATGATATTGACTGCATTCGGTTCCCCTCCTCAATGGGGATGATGATAATGATGATGATGATGTTGTATTGCCCTAATTTATGTTGTTATTATCACAAAATCGTTGATCTTCTTCAGATGCTTATGTTTTTAATCTAGAAATATACAGGCTATGATCGATAAATATATATATATATATATATATATATATATATATATATATATATATGTATATGTATATGTATATGTGTGTGTCTCTGTGTGTGTGTAAATATTCTAAGATTGAGTGTATCTGTAGAAGAGACAAAATGTATATATAGAGGGTGCAATGGATAAAGTGTCATCTAAATTACACGAAAATGAAAATAACACTGACATCTCATTTTAAGATATATATATATATCAAAATTATACAAAAATATCTTGAAATACTAAGGAGTAAATTTATTCAATAAAATCACTATTGCTTTCGACCACGACCTCCAGATGATTTTGGAAACTCCTGCATGTCTTCTTAACAGTGTCCCTGTTGAAGTTTGTGAATGCTGCCATAATCCTTGCATTCAGTTCATCTTTGGTGTTACAAGGAGTTTTGCTGGTCTCTCACTCAACTGCACCCCACACATAATAATCAAGGGGGTTGCAGTCTGTAAAGTTTGGTGGCTAGATGTAAGGGATGATTCGGTCACAGAAATTGTCTGACAGCTATGACTGGGTCCTCCTGCTTGTATGGTATGGTGCAGAGTCCTGTTGCCAGACATAGGGACTTCCAGCAGCCACCCTCTTGACCCAGGGCAGCACTACCTCCTTACTTGATGTAGACCTCCATGTTGTGTTTGAGGCCGTGTGAGAATATGAATGGAGGCATAATGTTGCCATCACTAGTGATCACTCTAAACACCTTCGTAATCACCATCATCCAGCTCTCCCCGAATCCTCGGCATTGTTCTCAGATTGACACCCAAACTCTGAAATGTTTGTAGTGGAGCTTCCAGAATGATTGTAAAGCAATACAGCATGCTGTTTCCAAATGTCTGGTGGAGTGAATTGCGTCATGGCGCTCTTTTTCTCATAGACGGTGCCCAACTGACCCTACTATAATGTGCAGTTGACAAAGTCAAAAAACATGTGCAATGTGCATGTATCTAATTAAAAATATAAAATGGAGATAATTTAGCCCTCACACCCGATGTATCTCACAGTTCACGACTTGTGATTACTTGCCTTGTTCTTATTTAGCAGTACTCAGTTATTGCTTGCCCTCTTTCCACCGAGTCTGTCCCACATGACAAAAGTCAATTGCATTAAAGCATTGGGTTAAGAATTTGGTTACGTATTACATGTGGGTTCAATTCCTGGGATAAGTAGTATCGAATTAGACTCTATAAAAAGAGAGCAAGCAATTACTGTGCAGTACTAAAGAATAATTGTGGGTTCAGTCCCTGCGATAAGTAGTGCAGAAAACAAAAACACGGCAAGCAATTACTGAGCCATACTGAACAACAATTTAGGGTTCAATCCCTGTGATAAGTATTGTAGAAAACAGAAACAAAGCAAGCAGTTACTGAGTAGTACTAAAGAACAGTTGTGGGTTCAATCCCTGGGATAAGTAATCTAGATTTAGACTCTACAGAAACCGGGCAAGCAATTACTGAGCTGTACTAAATAAAAATTGTGGGTTCAATCCCTGGAATAAGTAGTGTAGAAAACAGAAACTGAGCAAGCAATTACTGAACAGTACTAAATAAACTATTGTGGGTTCAATCCCTAGGAGAAGTAGTGTAGAAAACAAAAACACGGCAAGCAATAACTGAGCCATATTGAACAACAATTAGGGGCTCAATTCCTGTGATAAGTACTGTAGAAAACAGAAACAAAGCAAGCAGTTACGGAGTAGTACTAAAGAACAATTGTGGGTTCAATCCCTGGCATAAGTAGTGTAGTAAACAGAAACTGAGCAAGCAATTACTGAGCTGTACTAAAAAAGAACAAGACGAGATATCGCTAGTTACAGACAGCATAATGACAAAATCTACTCCAGTAGATTTAAATAAAGGCCTCAATTTAAATTTTGAATGCTACATTAATCAACCAGTATCAGAAGAAAAGCCATAGGGAACAAAGGCTGAAATGTGGTGATAATAACAACAAAGATGAGGACTATAGTCAGACTGTAAATAATCTAAACAATAAGAAATTCTTATCACAGAAATTCAGACAGAAATTGTTACATTTCTGTTCTGAATATTCATAATTACATATCAATTTCTTTTTCTTTTTTCTGTTTGGGCATGGTATGTGTGCGTATGTACTGTGAGGGTGAGAAAGAGAATTGTACACCTAAACCTTACTAAAGTTATTTTGAGCCTACAATCCATACAGTTACGTATTGGTACGTATCTATATTGATCAATTATCCATTAGATAGGAAGAAGGCCACATGTGGCTGGAAATGGGGGTGGAGGGAAGTATGTGTTGTGCTGTTCTTTTAAGTGTGTTAAGGAGGAATTGTCTTCTATGAAAAAACAGATCTCAGGCACCAAATACTTTCTCTCGGTCTCTTTTTCTCTTGCTCTTCTATTTCTTCACACACACACACACACACACACACACATATACATATATTTTTTTTATCCTTATTGGGTAGTAGATTATTTCTTAGGTATAAGTTTTATGTTTGTTTTTTATTAGGCCTGCTTCTATTAAATTTCAGTCATTATTTTGATTTTCAACTTTTCAGCTGGTGAACTGGTGTATATCTATACCTTTTCTATAAATATTTCATGGTAATCATTCCAATTAAATTTCCTCTATGATACCAAGACATCTTGAACTTAAGCAGACTACTAGATTGGTGGCAAGGTCTCATCATTTTACTCATGAAATGACAAGATGTAAACTCAAGTCCATAAGTTCTATCCTAACAGATTTTTCTATTGCACATATCATCTGTCGAAATCATTCCTGGTTTTTTGCTTCCCAGTTAACTTTGATCATCAAAAATTTAAATGCAATGTCAATTGTTATCTTCTGTCTTTTAATTCTTGTTCTTTTATTGTGCTTTTTTTGCACTCAGTAAGCCCTTACATCTTAGTGACTTTATTACCTTGCATAGGGCGAAATGATTAAAATATCTATATATCTATAGATCTATATATATCAGTATATATCTTTCTTTCTTTCTTTCTTTCTCTCTCTCTCTCTATATATATATATAAATATATATATATATATACATATACATCATATATATTTTCATAATATTTAATATGTATATCTATCTATCTATCTATCTATCTATCTATCTATCCATCTATCTATATATATATATATATATATATATGTATGTATACTTAAATATCATCTTAAAATAATATAGATAAATATTATCTTACCATGCTACTGAGGATTCAATCTTTAGACTGGTTTAATTTTTCACACACACACACATGCACACACGCACACACACACACACACACACACACACACATATATATGTACATATATATATATAATATGCAACAAGTAAATACAACATTTGAAAAATACAACAAAATATTAAAAACAATTCAACTGAAACTCATATGAAGCTTCATTAATATCTTTAGTCTTTTTGCCTAATCTATTGTTAATTTTAGAATGATTTTTTTTTTAAGCTTTTCACCCCAGGCAAGGCTGAAAGCCACTAGCACGCAAGTGGTT
This sequence comes from Acanthosepion esculentum, assembly GCA_964036315.1. Lineage (NCBI taxonomy): Eukaryota > Metazoa > Mollusca > Cephalopoda > Sepiida > Sepiidae > Acanthosepion > Acanthosepion esculentum. Next base: position 91,739,020 of record OZ038496.1, on the reverse strand, counting down.
ACAGAGGATTTGGAGCAAGAGCAGATAGGAGTGATAGAGGAAAGGATGTGGAGAAGGATAGGGGATAGATCAAGGCAACTGGAGATGTCGATTGACGTTACATTTGAATAGTTGGAGATTATAGTTGTCAGCGAAACTGGAATAGGGAAGGGAGTTCCACAGGCGTGAGGTGCGAGATATGAAGCTATTGGAGT
>OZ038496.1:91711326-91733826 GCA_964036315.1 Acanthosepion esculentum | reverse complement strand
GAGAAGGAAAGGAAACATGGTTAAGAAAAGTGAAAGAGAATCGAATAAATAAAAAAGGATAAGAAAAAGATATAAGAAGGAAAGAGAGAGGGAGAAAGAATAAAAGGATGTGCAAAAGACATGTATAAAGAAAATAATTGGAAAAAAATGAAATATGTAAACGGTTAAAAAAAGAAAAGAGAATGTGAAAAGAAAGGCAAATAAGGTAAAAAAGAAGAAGTGAATTAAAAAGAGAAAAACATGAGAAATGAAAAGAAGTGAAAATGGTAGGAAAAGAGAAAGAAAAGAAAGAAAGTAAAAGAGAAAGAAAGAAAAAGAGAAGGAAAAGAAAGAACGAAAATGAGAAGGAAAAGAAAATAGATCAGAAGAGAAGGAAAAGAAAGAAAGAATATGAGAAGGAAAAGAAAGAAAGAAAATGAGAAGAAAAAGAAAATAAATCAGAAGAGAAGGAAAAGAAAGAAAGAATATGAGAAAGAAAAGAAAGAAAGAAAATGAGAAGAAAAAGAAAATAAATCAGAAGAGAAGGAAAAGAAAGAAAGAATATGAGAAGGAAAAGAAAGAAAGAAAATGAGAAGAAAAAGAAAATAGATCAGAAGAGAAGGAAAAGAAAGAAAGAATATGAGAAGGAAAAGAAAGAAAGAATATGAGAAGGAAAAGAAAGAAAGAAAATGAGAAGAAAAAGAAAATAAATCAGAAGAGAAGGAAAAGAAAGAAAGAATATGAGAAGGAAAAGAAAGAAAGAATATGAGAAGAAAAAGAAAATAAATCAGAAGAGAAGGAAAAGAAAGAAAGAATATGAGAAGGAAAAGAAAGAAAGAATATGAGAAGAAAAAGAAAATAAATCAGAAGAGAAGGAAAAGAAAGAAAGAATATGAGAAGGAAAAGAAAGAAAGAATATGAGAAGAAAAAGAAAATAAATCAGAAGAGAAGGAAAAGAAAGAAAGAATATGAGAAGGAAAAGAATAAAGAATATGAGAAGAAAAAGAAAATAAATCAGAAGAGAAGGAAAAGAAAGAAAGAATATGAGAAGGAAAAGAAAATAAATCAGAAGAGAAGGAAAAGAAAGAAAGAATATGAGAAGGAAAAGAATAAAGAATATGAGAAGAAAAAGAAAATAAATCAGAAGAGAAGGAAAAGAAAGAAAGAATATGAGAAGGAAAAGAAAGAAAGAATATGAGAAGAAAAAGAAAATAAATCAGAAGAGAAGGAAAAGAAAGAAAGAATATGAGAAGGAAAAGAAAGAAAGAATATGTGAAGGAAAAGAAAATAAATCAGAAGAGAAGGAAAAGAAAGAAAGAATATGAGAAGGAAAAGAATAAAGAATATGAGAAGAAAAAGAAAATAAATCAGAAGAGAAGGAAAAGAAAGAAAGAATATGAGAAGGAAAAGAAAGAAAGAAAATGAGAAGAAAAAGAAAATAAATCAGAAGAGAAGGAAAAGAAAGAAAGAATATGAGAAGGAAAAGAAAGAAAGAAAATGAGAAGAAAAAGAAAATAAATCAGAAGAGAAGGAAAAGAAAGAAAGAATATGAGAAGGAAAAGAAAGAAAGAAAATGAGAAGGAAAAGAAAATAAATAAGAAGAGAAGGAAAAGAAAGAAAGAATATGAGAAGGAAAAGAAAATAAATCAGAAGAGAAGGAAAAGAAAGAAAGAATATGAGAAGGAAAAGAATAAAGAATATGAGAAGAAAAAGAAAATAAATCAGAAGAGAAGGAAAAGAAAGAAAGAATATGAGAAGGAAAAGAAAGAAAGAATATGAGAAGAAAAAGAAAATAAATCAGAAGAGAAGGAAAAGAAAGAAAGAATATGAGAAGGAAAAGAAAGAAAGAATATGAGAAGAAAAAGAAAATAAATCAGAAGAGAAGGAAAAGAAAGAAAGAATATGAGAAGGAAAAGAAAGAAAGAAAATGAGAAGAAAAAGAAAATAAATCAGAAGAGAAGGAAAAGAAAGAAAGAATATGAGAAGGAAAAGAAAGCAAGAATATGAGAAGAAAAAGAAAATAAATCAGAAGAGAAGGAAAAGAAAGAAAGAATAGGAGAAGGAAAAGAAAGAAAGAAAATGAGAAGAAAAAGAAAATAAATCAGAAGAGAAGGAAAAGAAAGAAAGAATATGAGAAGGAAAAGAAAGAAAATGAGAAGGAAAAGAAAATAAATAAGAAGAGAAGGAAAAGAAAGAAGCAAAACGAGAAAGAAAATAAATAAGAAAAGAAAGAAAAGAGAAAGAAAAGAAAATAAATAAAAAGGGAAGAAAAAGAAAGAAACAAGAAAAGAAAGAAATAAGAAGTGAAGTAAAAAAAAGAAATAAGAAAAGAAAGAAAAGAAATAAGGTAAAGAAAGACATAAAAAGAGAGGGAAAAGAAAGAATTTAAAAACTTGAGAAAAGAGAAAATACTGAGAATGAAAAGGTAAGAAAAATTTTGGACAAAAGGAGTGAAATTTAGGCTGAACGATTTATTTCACCAATAAGTGTGTAGATTATTCATGCTTCTCTGCTGTCCATGTCTAGAGATATATTGTCTTGTCATCTTTATACCTACTGTTCAGTTATCATTTGCCTTGTATATCTCTCGTTTGAGTCTAAGTCCGTACTACCCAACCCACGGACTGAACTTGCAATTACTATGCCACCAACTTCACAAACCAATGTTTTTCATCCTCTAGCCTATTGTGATAACAACATCAAAGTTGAAATCATTATTTTGACTGTAAATAATATAATTAGTGATGACTCCTCATCTCAAAAATTCCAATAAGTTTTTTAGTTTTTTACTCAAAAGCTTACAGATAATTTTTCATTTTTCTAATATTTCAAGACCAACTCAGTCTGTGATGCCATCATTTTTTTCTCGTGACAATGGCTTCCCTATTTAACCAAATCCAGTCAGTGAAATCTCACAGACACAGCAAGGAAAAATCTGGAATAAATGTCACAATTAGAGACTGATTAGGGAACAAGGGATGGGCCTGGGAAGAGGTTAGTTTGATGGAGAAAAACTATATGTTTTTTTTTTTCGTTATCAAAAAAAAAAATGGGAAAAAGGATAAGGAATAAGGAATAAGTTCAGTGAATGAGAGAAAAATATTACAAGAAGTATAATGGAAAAAGAATGAGAAACAATAGAATGGTAAGAATGAATGAGAAAAAGAATGTGAAAAAGAATGAGAAAAAAAGAATCTAAATAAAAATAGAATAGAAAGAATGAATGAAAAAAGAACATGGGAAAAAGAATGAGAAAAAGAATAGGAAGAATGAATGAAAAAACAGGGAAAAAATGTGAAAAAGAATAGGAAGAATGAATGAAAAAAACTGGGAAAAACGAATGAAGAAAAGAATAGGAAGAATGAATGAAAAAAAGGACAGGGAAAAAGGAATGAGAGAAAGAATAGGAAGAATGAATGAAAAAGAACAGGGAAAAAGGAATGAGAGAAAGAATAGGAAGGATGAATGAAAAAAGAACAGGGAAAAAGGAATGAGAGAAAGAATAGGAAGGATGAATGAAAAAAGAACAGGGAAAGAGGAATGAGAGAAAGAATAGGAAGAATGAATGAAAAAAGAACAGGGAAAAAGGAACGAGGGAAAGAATAGGAAGAATGAATGAAAAAAAGAACAGGAAAAAAGAATGAGAGAAAGAATAGGAAGAATGAATGAAAAAAGAACAGGTAAAAGAAATGAGAGAAAGAATAGAAAGAATGAATGAAAAAAAAACAGGAGAAAAAGAATGAGTAAAAGAATAGGAAGAATTAATGAAAAAAAAAACAGCAGAAAAAGAATGAGCAAAAGAATAGGAAGAATGAATGAAAAAAACGGGAAAAAGAATGAGAAAAAGAATAGGAAGAATGAATGAAAAAACTGGGAAAAAAATGAGAAAAAGAATAGGAAGAATGAATGAAAAAAACAGGGAAAAACGAATGAAGAAAAGAATAGGAAGAATGAATGAAAAAAAGAACAGGGAAAAAGGAATGAGAGAAAGAATAGGAAGAATGAATGAAAAAGAACAGGGAAAAAGGAATGAGAGAAAGAATAGGAAGGATGAATGAAAAAAGAACAGGGAAAAAGGAATGAGAGAAAGAATAGGAAGAATGAATGAAAAAGAACAGGGAAAAAGGAATGAGAGAAAGAATAGGAAGGATGAATGAAAAAAGAACAGGGAAAAAGGAATGAGAGAAAGAATAGGAAGAATGAATGAAAAAAGAACAGGGAAAAAGGAATGAGAGAAAGAATAGGAAGAATGAATGAAAAAAGAACAGGGAAAAAGGAATGAGGGAAAGAATAGGAAGAATGAATGAAAAAAAGAACAGGAAAAAAGAATGAGAGAAAGAATAGGAAGAATGAATGAAAAAAGAACAGGTAAAAGAAATGAGAGAAAGAATAGAAAGAATGAATGAAAAAAAACAGGAGAAAAAGAATGAGTAAAAGAATAGGAAGAATTAATGAAAAAAAAAACAGCAGAAAAAGAATGAGAAAAAGAATAGGAAGAATGAATGAAAAAACTGGGAAAAAGAATGAGAAAAAGAATAGGAAGAATGAATGAAAAAAACAGGGAAAAACGAATGAAGAAAAGAATAGGAAGAATGAATGAAAAAAAGAACAGGGAAAAAGGAATGAGAGAAAGAATAGGAAGAATGAATGAAAAAGAACAGGGAAAAAAAATGAGAGAAAGAATAGGAAGAATGAATGAAAAAAAAAACAGGAGAAAAACAATGAGTAAATGAATAGGAAGAACGAATGAATAAAACAGGGGAAAAAGAATGAGAAAAAGAATAGGAAGAATGAATGAAAAAAAAACAGGGGAAAAAGGAAGAGAAAAGAATAGGAAGAATGAATGAAAAAACAGGAGAAAAAGAATGAGTAAAAGAATAGGAAGAATGAATGAAAAAAACAGTGGAAAAAAATGAGACAAAGAATAGGAAGAATGAATGAAAAAAACGGGGGAAAAAGAATGAGAAAAAGAATAGGAAGAATGAATGAAAAAAACATGTGAAAAAGGAAGAGAAAAGAATAGGAAGAATGAATGAGTAAAAGAATAGGGAAAAAAGAATAAGAGAAATAATGAGAAAAAATGTGAAAGAAGAATGGAACAAATGAATGAGAAAAAGAATATGAGTAAAAGAATTAGGAAAAGAATGAGAAAAAATAAAAAATGAATGGAACGAATGAATGAGAACAAGAATGATAGAAATAATGAGAAAAAAGTGTGGCAAGAATGAACAAGAAAAAGAATAAGGGAAAATGGATGAGAGAAATTATGAAAAAAAGAATGTGAAAACAGAACAAGGTATGAGGATGAAAAAATGAGAAAAGGAAATGAAGAAAAAGAAAGAGAAATATAAGAAGCAATGAAAAACAGAAATAGAAAATAATTAGAAAATGAGAAAAAAGAATGAAAATGAACAAAAAAATTTGAAAAAGAATGAAGAAAAAATGAATACGAAAAAAGGAAAGGTAAAAGGAATTGGGGATTGAGATTTAGAAAGATAATATCATAGTGAATGTTATTCTGAATTGTGAATGTTATTCTCTTGTTGATTAACAAATGGCTTAAGGATTTAACATGATAATCCCAAGGTTCATTATATTTAATGCCAATAATCTGCATTTAATAATTACCTTGATGGCATATAAGATGCACAGGTGTATAAGACGCATCCCAATTTCAATAGGGTAAGTCAAGAAATAATTAGTAATTAATAAAATTAGTAAAATTATTAGTAAATGTTATAGCATAAGCTATATTTATCAGGTGTTAACAAGCCATGATTACAATTAAACGAAAAACAATAGGAAAAAAAACCTGAGCCTATAACAACTTTATTATATCCAAAGGTAAGAAAACAAAATAAAAATCAAGCAATTATTACAATTGAGCAAAACAGTACAATTACCATTAAAATTCAATCAAAAACTTTCCTTTATATGATTTGTACAACCTGCATCTTGTAAACGTCTTAGTGGAATAAATTAGGATATCTTTTGTTTCACAGTAAATGAACTTCAGTGGGTTATTCAATGCCAACAAGATTTTTATTGTCAGAAAAATTTGTTTTTTCTTTTCAAAAATGTATTGCTGGTAATATTTTTTTTTTTAAAAATGTTTGGCTGGTAATAATTTTTCTTTAAAAATTTATTGCTGGTAATAATTTTCTACAAGGTGTTTCTGGTATTAAAAGCTATTTTTATACTTTCATAGTGATTTGACCCCAGTTTGGAGCTTAACTATTTGCCCATATCTGGGACCCTAACAGGTGCTACCACCACAGATCAGGGTGGACAGCAATTAAGAGGTGGTTCCTCAAAACCTCCTGATCAGAGGCCTTGCTGTTTGGACGTAGTTTATCGTCTTACCCAGGACATGGATGTAGTTTATCATCATACCCAGGACAGTCAGGATTCATTATTTTGACCACAATCTTAACAACATTAGATATGCAGACAACACTATGTTTGTGGTAGACACAGAGAGAAAACTACAGGAACACCCACGTAAGGCAACAAAGGAAAGTGAGAAGAACAGATTAAACACCAGTTGTAAGACGTTAGAATGTATGGTCCTCAATAAATGAAACAACGCAACATCAGTCAGTCAAGTGCCATGTGTGATACACGCTTAGGCAATCATGTATCATTCAATACATACATGACTGACAAGGCACATTTTCTTTCCGCAGTAGGTTGCCATTTCTTTCTGCAGTAGATCAGTTGCCATCTAAGGCTATAGAACCCGGTCTGTCCAGCTATTTACCCATAGCTGTTGGGAAGAAGAGGATTTATTCCTTTCCCAAGGGTATTAGCATGTAAGTCAATGTAATGGATTTGACTGGAATTTGATCGCAGTTCTCCGATTCCTCAATCTGAGTTGCTATCCATTATTCCATTGTGGAGGCAATTACTGATGTTTATTCAAGGAAATTAATGAAACTTCAAATCATCTTACAACCAGAGAAAGAATGTACCAGTACTCGACTTTGACTGAGACGGGAAATTCACTTTTAGTCCTGACTTCAGATGCGACTGAATTAATCAACAATCTTAACAGGTTCCACTGGCCATGAAGATGAAAGCACTGCACATCTTTGTAGCTAAGTTTTGGCGTGAGGTGTCTTTGTGTAAAAGGATTGACGTCATTCGGTCTGCAATAAGTTTGATTAACGAGATACATAAACTGAATGAGAAGAGACTATATATATATATATATATATATATATATATATATATATATATATCATTTATGTGCCATGTGTAATACATGCTTAGGCGATCATGTATCTTTCGATACATGACTGACAAGGCACGTTCTTTCCCACAGTAGGTTGCCATTTCTTTCTGCAGTAGACCAGTTGCCATCCAAGGCTATAGAATCTGGTCTGTCCTACTATTTACCCATAGATAACTGTGGGTGGGGAGAGGAAGAGGATTCATACCTTTTCCAAGGGTATTAGCATATAAGTGGATGTAATGGATTCAACTGGAATTTGAGTGTGGCTTTCCGATTTGTCAATCCAAGCCACTATACATTACTCTACCATTCCTCCTCCAGCGCAACATGCAAATTACAAATTGTAGATACTGAAACCAAGGAAATACAAAAATATAAACATCTACGATGGGTTTTATCAGAGGATGGAAAATGCAACACCAAAATCAATAAACACATTGAAATAGGAAAAGATGCCTTCCAAAAGTTAGGCAAAGTATTAAGAAACAGGAAAATTTCATTGGAAATAAAGGAAAGAACACTGAACTGTTATCTAATATCAGTTCTCCAATATGGCTAGTGAAGTCTGGACAATCTTGCCTCTCCAAGGTACACAATCTGGCTCTCATCAAATAATTCAATTCATCTCTGTTGCAGGACACCTGTTTGCCCTAAGCTCTCTTTTTTACCATCTTTTTCTATGTGTTGTATCCCTTCAGTAGATGATCATGGCTCTCCACAACTTGCTGTTCTTTGTAACCCTTACTTAAGTTTGTCTTTTTGCTATATCGCTTAATGTCTGTTCTGTCAACCATTAACACTAGTTCATTAGGTAGGTTATACTTTCTTCTGTCCCTGTTACCTCCAATAAATCCTGTGAGTTACTAATTTTTTTCCTAATTCTTTTACTCATATTCTTTTTCTCATTCATTTGTTCCATTCTTCTTTCACATTTTTTCTCATTATTTCTCTTATTCTTTTTTCCCTATTCTTTTACTCATTTTCCCCTGTTTTTTTTTCATTCATTCTTCCTGTTCTTTTTCTCATTCTTTTTCCACTGTTTTTTTTCATTCATTCTTCCTATTCTTTTTCTCATTCTTTTTCCCCCGTTTTTTTCATTCATTCTTCCTATTCTTTTTCTCATTCTTTTTCACCTGTTTTTTTTTCATTCATTCTTCCTATTCTTTCTCTCATTCCTTTTTCCCTGTGTTTTTTTCATTCATTCTTCCTATTCTTTCTCTCATTCCTTTTTCCCTGTTCTTTTTTCATTCATTCTTCCTATTCTTTTTCTCATTTTTTTTCCCCTGTTTTTTTTTCATTCATTCTTCCTATTCTTTTTCTCATTCTTTTTCCCCTGTTTTTTTTCATTCATTCTTCCTATTCTTTCTCTCTTTCCATTTTCCCTGTTCTTTTTTCATTCATTCTTCCTATTCTTTCTCTCATTGCCTTTTCTCTGTTCTTTTTTTCATTCATTCTTCCTATTCTTTCTCTCATTCTTTTTTCTCTGTTCTTTTTTTCATTCATTCTTCCTATTCTCATTCTTTGTCCAATTTTCCAAGCCCTTTGTCCTTATAAGTTCCCCAGAAATTTCAACTAACTCTTTTTGATGCTACATATGTTATCATTATATCAGTTTGTTTTGTTTTATTTTTGTTGACAACATATCAACTCCTATATGGGTCATGAAATGCTGAAATTTAATTTTTGGGGGAGCTTCGAAGTAATAAAAATATGATATATGTTATTCTGCTTTCACAATTGAATACATGGTAGAGGATACTCAGCTTTTGTCCATATACATGTTTGTCTGGACATAATTACTTTAGGTGGTGATATGTGTGTTTTATTATGTAGTTTTGTTGAAGTTATATTTTGAAATACATTTTGATTTCTTTAAAGAATTTTAGGATATTATATGAACCAGAGTTATTTCATGTTGCTTGGTTGGTTAATTTTGTTCATCAACATATCAACATCTATGGGTTATTCAATGCTGGATGTAACTATTTTGAATACAATTTTATGCCTTCAGCTACAGATAAAATGTATTGTTGTTCATATAGCTATAAAAATGTATTGCTAGTATTTTTACTATAAAATGTATTGCTAGTATTTTTACTATAAAATGTATTGCTAGTATTTTTACTATAAAAATGTATTGCTAGTATTTTTACTATAAATATGTATTGCTGGTGTTTTTACTATAAAAATTTATTGCTAGTATTTTTACTATAAAAATGTATTGCTAGTATTTTTACTATAAAAATGTATTGCTAGTATTTTACTATAAAAATGTATTGCTGGTATTTTTACTATAAAATGTATTGCTGGTGTTTTTACTATAAAAATGTATTGCTAGTATTTTTACTATAAAAATGTATTGCTAGTATTTTACTATAAAAATGTATTGCTAGTATTTTTACTATAAAAATGTATTGCTGGTGTTTTTACTATAAAAATGTATTTCTAGTATTTTTACTATAAAAATTTATTGCTAGTATTTTTAGTATAAAAATGTATTGCTGGTGTTTTTACTATAAAAATGTATTGCTAGTATTTTTACTATAAAAATGTATTGCTAGTATTTTTACTATAAAATGTATTGCTGGTGTTTTTACTATAAAAATGTATTGCTAGTATTTTTACTATAAAAATGTATTGCTAGTATTTTTACTATAAAAATGTATTGCTAGTATTTTTACTATAAAAATGTATTGCTGGTATTTTTACTATAAAAATGTATTGCTGGTGTTTATACTACAAAAATGTGTTCTTCCACTTTTATTGTGTTGTTTTTGTTTGGAGATTCAAAATTTTTCTGAAGCTGGGACCCTAAAAGGTGCTACCACCTCGGGTCAGGTGCAACAGCAATCTCCCAATCAGAGACTTTTTCTGCCAGATGTAGTTAATCATCATATCCAGAATAGAATCCATATAGAATCACAAAGAACATTCATCATGTCTTGGCTTCGCAAAACGAAGATCAACAGGGAGTCTGTACACATTGCTTGCAGGCATGTTTGTGACTAATGTCAAATGCGGGCCAGGCATACACGGTCACAGTAGTTGCAGCCTAAAGTCGACCTGGGCTTGATGGCATGGCATTGCAGTACTTTCTCCTCTGTGTCTTCTCTCTGAGAGAGACCATGCAGGTATTTTCAAAGAATGAGACAGCATGGTTGGTGATGAGACGCTAGGTCTCACGGTTCTCAGTTAGGGTTGACCATTGGCAATGGTTGATGTGACAGGTACCAAAGGATTTCTTTCAGGCTATCTTTGAATTGCTTCTTTGGTGCTCCTCTGCTACAATAGTCAGTGGAGAGCTCGCTGTACAATAAAATTTCAGGCAGGTGATTATTTTCCAAACATGTCCAGCCTAGCATAGCTTGGACTTCAGAAGCATCGCCTTGATGCTGATGATCTTCACCTTTTCAAGGACTTCAATATTGGTGACAAAGTCACCAATAGGAAGTTCTTGTGACAGATGTAGTTTATTATCATACCCTGGACTCATCTCAGACCTTATAGATTTGCAATAGAGAATCACAAAGAACATTACCAATTAACAAAAACTGCATATTGAAATGTTGCTTTTGCTAACAACCATACATTCTGTCTTTTTGCAATTGATGTTTTTCTTTCATCATTTACTATTTCATTGATATAATCTCCTGTTATCCTAAGTTCAACTAACCTTGGTATTTTATAGGGTGAACCCACAACTTACTGGAGTCAGTGCAAATTGATTCTTCTTAGATCAAGGTCCTTGATGCACATTAAATTCAATTAAGACAAATCCTGTCTCAATAGATAGTCTGATCAAATAGATTGGGTCAAATTTTGGCGGATCTCAAAAATGACCTACAGTCAGTTGTTAACTGGAGCAAGAGATGGCTTGCTAATTTTTACACCATCAAAGTAAAACTGCTCTTGATTAATAATCTAAGACACTCTTTTCTGCTTTCCATCAGTATGGCTGATGCTAACCTCCAGGAGAGTAACTGATTGCAACTTCTCGGGCTAACATTCTCAGCAGACATGAAGTAGAAAGACTATATTGAATCAATCGCTAAGTCAGCTCTAAGAAAGTTGGTTCATTGTGTCATGCTAGATAATTTTTTGCTTTTGAATCTATCTTATATATTTATAAGTATTCCATGCATACAGGCTTGGAATATTGCTGCCACATACGGTTTGGTATTCATGCTACATATTTAGAAATTCTTGGTAAAATCCAAAGAATAATCAGCAATGTCAGTTCTGATCTGACATCTCGGTTTCAGTCACTTTCCCACTGCTGTAAAGTTGCTTCCCTGTATCTTTTCTATAAATATTTTCAAGGTAATTGTTCGGTCAGGCTTTTTGCTATGGTACCTAGATATTAGGAATTTAAGCACAGTACTAGATTGGCAATAAGGTCTCATAAATCTATTTTATTTATCAAAGTTTAGTTGAATTGGATAGATGTAACCATAAGTTCTATGTTAACTGTTTATTTTCCAAAATCATCTCCCCTTATTGAACTCTCTTCCCACTTCTTGCTTTCCAGTCAAGTTTGATCTTCAAAAATTGAAATGCAATATCAGTCATTATTATTTGTCTTCCTGATTACTCTTCTATTGTTCCTCAATATCCAAGAATTTGGATTTCTATTTTGATGATTGCTTCTTTTATCATGATAGTGTTGGCGATTAAATTCACCCTCAACATGCAGGTTCAGGACTAGAAGCATCTAATTTCATCAATACTTGCTCCTGTCATCAATTTCTTATCATATCACTGTTTGACTTTGCAAGATTTGGTTGAAGGTGAAAGAAAATCAGAGTAGAATAAACTGCTGATGACGTGAATTTGTTTAAGGTGGACCTCAACTTGCCAGGGAGTGACCTGCCCAGTTGATTTCATGACTTTCCTCTGCAGTACATATGGAATGAAACATACAGAATCTAGATATGAAACTGCAATAGACTGCCACTGATTCTGTTATAATTTTGAGAGGTATCTTCTGTGGTATGTCGATGAAGCATAGCCGTCTTCATCCGCTGATTCAACTAGTGAGATCTTTTGAAATCATCATCCACTTCTTCCAATGTTGTGTTTTTTGAGATTGGTCATCTTTAATCTGGTTTTCCGTCTTTGACCATGCTTCCAAGAGTGGCCCTACCAGGAGTTTAGAACTCCTGATAGCATTGCTCTCAGAGTCATTGAATCACACAAGTCTCTCCACCATGACAAGGAGCAACAATCAGAGGTATGCACATAGAAACATACATGCATAAACACACATATATATTTTACAATGGATGTTTGGGTAATAGAGACTCTGATGTCAGAGTGATGGTGTGAATTTGTTTAAGGTGGACCTCAACTTGCCAGGGAGTGACCTGCCCAGTTGATTTCATGACTTTCCTCTGCAGCACATATGGAATGAGACATAAAGAATCTAGATATGAAACTGCAATAGACTGCCACTGATTCTGTTATAATTTTGTGAGGCATCTTCTGTGGTATGTCCATCAAGCATAGCCTTCTTCATCCGCTGATTCAACTAGTGAGATCTTTTGAAATCATCATCCACTTCTTCCACTGTTGTGTTTTTCATTTCAATCAAACATTTTTAACATATTTATTTTTTCATCCTTTTCTTATTTATTGGTTGTAGTGATATAACATTTTTTAAGGATGAGAGATTTTGTAAGAAAAACATTTTGAGTCGTAATCCTATCTTGTTTTGTTTGTTTCTTTTAGTATTAGTTCAGATCAGAATAGTCAATTTCTTCCTCTATTATTTATCTTTGAAATACAATAAAATAATAAAACATTTCTGATATATTAGATGATAGTTTTATAGTTGTATTATTTTCTTATTTATTGTTTGGTTTCTAAAGTAATTATAATAAGTAGTACATTTGATAAAGACCTGTGTATATTGTCCTGACAATAAATTGCATATCCCAGTGCAGTAAAGAATTCTACAGTGTATAGTTTGTTTATTTGTTTTTTTTTTAAGCTTTTCACCCCAGGCAAGGCTGGAAGCCACTAGCACACAAGGGGTTACAGAGGATTTGGAGCGAGAGCAAATAGGATGCTTAGTCAAGGGAATGAGTGAAATACAAATAATAGGTAGAAAATCTCAATAGAGGATACAGAAAATGAAGGAATCCTTTTTTATCAATAATATCACCAGAAGTAAGGCAATAGAGCCACTAAGATGAAAGTGGTTGAAAAACTTTGGGGAGAGAAAGATTAAAAACATGATTTCAGTAGAAAGGAAATAATGACTGATGTTTCATTTAAGTTTGTAAAAATTATATTTGATTTGAAATCAAGAAACTGGAAGTGTCCCAGAGGTTAGAAGTACAAAGAAGAAACTATTAGAACAGAATTTATGGTTATACATCTAGCAATTTCAACAGTAAAATGATGAGACCTAATTGCCAATCTAGTACAGCACTTAAATGTGTGAAGTTGAGGTCTCAAAGAGAAAATCTCTTCAGAACAAATTCCATTAAAATATTTATAAAAAAGTCACATGGAAGATCCGTTACAGCTGAGATGCCAGGAAAGAGCAAATAACATTGCAGATTCTTCATTGGATTTTGTCAAGAATTTCTGGATACATAGCAGAAGCATCATTCCAGATGTGGCAGCAATATTTGATGCATGGACACGTGGTACACTCCTAAAGGTGTAAAATAATTTCTGGTGAGAAGAAAACATAGTGAACCAAATTTACTCTAAGCAGACTTAAAATTTTTTTAATCATTTCACCCCCAAGCAAGGCAATAAAGCGACTAAGATATAAAGAGTTACTGAATGGGAAACAATATAAGAAAAATGAAAAGCATTATTAAGGATAGAAAACAATAAAAGAAGAGGAATTAAGAAGACAGAAGATAACGATTCACATTGCATATCAATATTTGAAGATCAAATTGAGAATATGAGAAAAAGAAAACACTATTTAAGGAGAGAAAACAATAAAAGAAGAGGAATTAAGAAGACAGAACATAACGATTGACATTGCATTTCAATTTTTGAAGATGACATTGAGAATATGAGAAAAAGAAAACACTATTTAAGGAGAGAAAACAATAAAAGAAGAGGAATTAAGAAGACAGAAGATAAGGGTTGACATTGCATTTCAATTTTTGAAGATCAAATTGAGAATATAAGAAAAAGAAAACACTATTTAAGGAGAGAAAACAATGAAAGAAGAGGAATTAAGAAGACAGAACATAACGATTTTCATTGCATTTCAATATTTGAAGATCAAATTGCGAATATGAGAAAAAGAAAACACTATTTAAGGAGAGAAAACAATAAAAGAAGAGGAATTAAGAAGACAGAAGATAAGGGTTGACATTGCATTTCAATTTTTGAAGATCAAATTGAGAATATAAGAAAAAGAAAACACTATTTAAGGAGAGAAAACAATGAAAGAAGAGGAATTAAGAAGACAGAACATAACGATTTTCATTGCATTTCAATATTTGAAGATCAAATTGCGAATATGAGAAAAAGAAAACACTATTTAAGGAGAGAAAACAATAAAAGAAGAGGAATTAAGAAGACAGAAGATAACGATTTTCATTGCATTTCAATATTTGAAGATCAAATTGCAAATATGAGAAAAAGAAAACACTATTTAAGGAGAGAAAACAATGAAAGAAGAGGAATTAAGAAGACAGAAGATAAGGGTTGACATTGCATTTCAATTTTTGAAGATCAAATTGAGAATATAAGAAAAAGAAAACACTATTTAAGGAGAGAAAACAATGAAAGAAGAGGAATTAAGAAGACAGAACATAACGATTTTCATTGCATTTCAATATTTGAAGATCAAATTGCGAATATGAGAAAAAGAAAACACTATTTAAGGAGAGAAAACAATAAAAGAAGAGGAATTAAGAAGACAGAAGATAACGATTTTCATTGCATTTCAATATTTGAAGATCAAATTGCGAATATGAGAAAAAGAAAACACTATTTAAGGAGAGAAAACAATAAAAGAAGAGGAATTAAGAAGACAGAAGATAAGGGTTGACATTGCATTTCAATTTTTGAAGATCAAATTGAGAATATAAGAAAAAGAAAACACTATTTAAGGAGAGAAAACAATGAAAGAAGAGGAATTAAGAAGACAGAACATAACGATTTTCATTGCATTTCAATATTTGAAGATCAAATTGCGAATATGAGAAAAAGAAAACACTATTTAAGGAGAGAAAACAATAAAAGAAGAGGAATTAAGAAGACAGAAGATAACGATTTTCATTGCATTTCAATATTTGAAGATCAAATTGAGAATATGAGAAAAAGAAAACACTATTTAAGGAGAGAAAACAATAAAAGAAGAGGAATTAAGAAGACAGAAGATAACGATTTTCATTGCATTTCAATATTTGAAGATCAAATTGCAAATATGAGAAAAAGAAAACACTATTTAAGGAGAGAAAACAATGAAAGAAGAGGAATTAAGAAGACAGAACATAACAATTGACATTGCATTTCAATTTTTGAAGATCAAATTGAGAATATAAGAAAAAGAAAACACTATTTAAGGAGAGAAAACAATGAAAGAAGAGGAATTAAGAAGACAGAAGATAAGGGTTGACATTGCATTTCAATTTTTGAAGATCAAAGTTGACTAGAAATCAAGAAGCTGGAAGAGATTTTCATCAATAAGAAGTGCAAGAAAAGAAACGGTTAGCATCGAACTGTTTTGATATAATGATCCTTGCAATTCATGTAGAAAATATTAGCCCAAGAAAATGCAATGAGTTGCTCTTCTGGAGAGTAAAAGTAATAGGTACTTTTTTTATTTGTTTTTACAGATTATCACTTTTTGCCAGTTGTGTAAAGCCAGAATATATTTTAGATTGTCAGAATTTTTGGGAGATAATAATGGTTTAAAAGAGAGAAAAATTTTGTTAGAATCATAGAAAAGCATATTAAACTGTTATGTGATATCTGCCTGCTGTACGGCAGTGGATGCTGGACATTCTCCTCAAAGATGAAGAAGAGACTAGAAGTTACAGAAATCTGGTTCTGTAGAAAATGCTGATGACACCATGGACCAAACATGTGATCAACAATGAGATTTTGAATGAAATGGAAACAAAAATGAAACTAATATTTAACATCAAGAAGAGGCAGTTGAAATTTCTGTGGACTGTAATGAGGAAGGAGGGCTTGAAAAATCTGATCCTCACAGGGAAGACTGAATGTAAGAAGGACAAAGGAGAGCTGTGTATATCATATTCGATAATAGAATAGGGTTTGGGAGAAATAACAATAAGATAAAACTTATTAAGAGCTACAAGGGACAAGAAGATGTGGAGGACCATGATAGTCCTGAAGGGACACAGAAGAGATAAGAAGAAGATACAAGCTTTACTAACAAATAGCTCGTGGAGAAAAGGTGAATATAACAAGCCTGACAGGAATTGTAACTTGACTCTCCGATTAACAATTCCGAGACATTATTCATTTACACCATTCTGAGATCCAGCACCTGCTATTCCCACCTGGTCACCCATTTTGGTACTGACCAGGCTCAGCATTGCTTAACTTCTGTGATCATTCAAGAAGCATGATATGGCCGTAAGTCCATGTAATAGGTGTAGAATCTCAATGGTGGGTGTGGATTGTAAAGTAGTCTAACTAAAAATTACTGACAAAAGCTTAGATATGTCTATTAAAGAATTCAGTTCACTCAGTTATGTGCCATGTGTGATACACGCTTAGGCGATCATGTATCTTTTGACACATGTCTGACAAGGCACATTTTTTTCATGCAGTTGGTCTGCGGTAGATCATTTGCCATCTAAGGCTATAGAACCTGGTCTGTCCGGCTATTTACCCATAGCTGTGGGGAAGAAGAGTATTTATACTTTTCCCAAGGGTATTAGCTCATAAGTCAATGTAATGGATTCAACTGGAATTCTCATTCTACTGCTTTCTTCAATATGACATATCTCTTCAGGACATTGGTGATCATGGCACTCCACAATTTCCCATCTTTTGTAGCTATCAATAAATTTGGTCCTTTTGTTATCTCTCCTAAACATTGTTCTGTCATCCATTTACTGAAACTCATTCTTTTTCTTCTATGTGCCATGACGCTTCAAGACATTGGTGATCATGGCTCTCCACAGTTTCCTCACCTACCTTTTGTTATCTCTCCTGAACCTTAGTCCAACTTCCATTTACTCAAGCTCATTCTTCTTCTATATGCTCTCTCCCTTCATGATGTTGGTGATCATAGCTCTCCACAATTTCTTGTCCTTTGTAGCACTTAATAAATTTTGTCCTATTGTTAACTCTCCTAAATCTTGCTCCACCATCCATTTACTCAAGCTCCTTCTTTTTATTCAATGTGCCATGTCCCATCAGGACATTGTCGATCATGGCTCTCCACAATTTCCTATCGTTTGTATGTCTTAATAAATTTTGTCATTTTGTTATCTCTCCTTAAACTTGTTCTGCCATCCAGTTACTCAAGGTCGTTCTTCTTCTATGTGTCATTTACCTTCAGGATGTTGGCCATCATGGCTCTCCCCAATTTCCTCTCCTTTGTAGCTCTTAATATATTTTGTTTTTTTACTATCTCGCCTGAGTCTTCTTACACCAGCCATTTACACTAGCTAATTCTTCTTCTATGTGGCATGTCCCTTCAGGTCATTACAAATCATGGCTCTACACAATTTCCTCTCCTTTGTAGCTCTTACACAGCCTTCCACCCCACCCCAGTGTAAGCAACATAAGATCCCCAGTGTTTGGCGCAGGAAATTCAATGTACATGAACTGGGTGATGTCACACATGATGGAAAAACTGTGCAGTGACTTTGTTAGACACCATAAAAGCCAGCCTTTGTTAACACTGGCGACAGACTTGAAGGGATGCTTCCAGTGTGACAGCAGCGAACTATGACAACTCAGCAACACTCTCCTAAACCTTGTCCTGCTATCCATTAATGCAAACTTGCCAGGTAGCCAAGGTGTTGTTTTCCACTGTCTCTCTTGACTTCAGTTTGTTCTGTGAGTAAATATATTATAACAGGTGATGAAAAACGGGTTACATGTGACAATGTTCAATGCAAAAGAAGTGAATTGAGAAGCGTAAATCTGCATAAATGCACCCAAAACCTCCTTCCTGACAATACAATGACAACAAGAATAAAGCATGAAGAAATTTCATAATTTGTCCGTTATATGAAAAATGCCATAAATTGTTCTGTTATACCCAAAACACCATGAATTGGTTTGTTATGTACAGAGCCCCATAAATTGCTCTGTTATACACAAAACACCATAAATTGGTTTGTTATACCCAAAATACCATAAATTGGTCTGTCATACCCCAAATGCCATTAAGTGGTCAGTTATACCCAAATTCCATAAATTGGTCTGTTATACACCAAATGCCATGAACTGGTCTGTTATGCACAAAACAACATAAATTGGTCTATTATACCCAAATTCCATAAATTGGCCTGTTATACCCAAATTCCATAAATTCGTCTGTTATACACCAAATGCCATAAACTGGTCTGTTATGCACAAAACAACATAAATTGGTCTGTTATACCCAAATTCCATAAATTGGTTTGTTATACCGAAATTCCATAAATTGGTTTGTTATACCCAAATTCCATAAATTGGTCTGTTATACCCAAATTCCATAAATTGGTCTTTTATACACAAATTCCATAAATTGGTTTGTTATAACCTAAATGCCATAAATTGGCCAGTTATACACAAAACGCCATAAATCCTCAATCTTGAACCATCTGATTTTTACCTTTTAGGTTCATTGCAATTGTTTCAATTGGAAAACTTTCTTGGATGAAATTCTGATTCATGAATTTGTGGAAAAGTTTTTGCATCAAAACCAGCTGAATTTTACTCAAAAGGTGTTGCAGAACTGCCTGACTAGTAGCAGCAAGACATGGCAAATAATGTTGAATATGAAAGTGAATCATTTTTTTTTTGAAGGTGATCTTTTTTTCTTTATGTGGTGTATCCCCACAGGATGTAGGCAATCATGGCTCTCCAAAAATGAGCAGTTCCAAAGTCATCAAAATGCAAGCAAGAAACTGAAAAAAAAAGTACATTATTAAACATAAAGGAGAATAAAAAACAATGATTCATTGAGACAGAAAATCCTAACTGACACTGATTTTAAATTTTTATAGATTTTAGTTGACAGGAAAGCAAGGAGCCTGAAGAAAATTCCACATGCATGAATTGCAAGCAAAGAAACTTATGGTTACACTTAGGAATTTCAGCAATAAAATGATGAAACCTAATTCCAATCAAGAACTACATTTAAATTCATGAAGTCAATGTATCAAAGAGGAAAGCAATATTTATTCTTGAAATATATGGAATGTGGCACACAGCCAAATGGAGGATGAAGAAGAGAGGCTGGTCTTTATCTCTCTTAGGTTTGAATTCTTTCCTTTCTATGTGCCATATCCTTTCAGGATGTAGGCAGTCATGGCTCTCAACCTCAATCTATCCCTTGCAGCCCTTAACAAGTTCCTCCCTTCTGCCATCTCTCCCAGACCACATTCTCTCATCCGCTTGATGAGCAGAGATAATTGTGGAATTGATTTACCTGTTGGACCAATTGAACTTGTATGTAGGTTTTTTATTTGTGTGATTCCAACCAATTCTCACACACTTGTCTCTTCAGGATGTGGTATTTCATAGCTCTCCACAACTTCCTATCCTTTGTAGCTCCCTTTACTGTTTGTCACAGTGCCTCTTCTGCCATCCACTTACACAAACTAGGTAGCTAGGATACTCACTTTTCCCCTTTGTCCCACTTGCCTTCAATATATACTGTGAGTGTCAAATTCTCTTTCCTCAATATACATATACCAAACATTTCAACTCTTTCCAAGTAGAACTCTACTTTTTGGTTTCCATTTTCCTTCAAACTTCCTTGTTGCTCACATGTTATTCTCAACATCCTTCTGTAGGACAACATCTCTGTTTCCTTATGTCTTCTCATCTGGGAGAAAATTATCTAACCTTCATTATCATTGTCATATAAAACCTTTAAAAAGTAAGTATCATCTTGTCTTGTCTATTATATAACCTCATAATAATAAAATAATAACATGCTTATTCTTCTTGCCATGTTGTAGTGGAGACTTGTGAATTGACAAGCTTCAGACTGAAGGTGAATTGGGCAGCACTTGGTCTGGACGGAAGTAATGGCATTGCTTGTAGCCATTTTCATTGGCTGGTTCTGGGTGCTCATTGGCTAATGGCTGGGTCATGTGCATAAAAGCACAGTACACTCATTCAAGAGGAGGCCTGTTTCTGACGAAGAGTTGCATACTTGAGATTGAGGAAGGAAGATAACTGTGGAATTGATATGCTTATTGGACCTATTGGACTTATTTATAACTGTTTTTTACTGTGTGTGCTTCTGACCAATTCTCACACATAATTGTAGGTTTAGGTATATTTTTAATTTTATAATAAATGTCATTTTCTTCATTTTATCACAATATTTCAGCTGATGTTGGCTTTGATTTCATCTGGTGGTTAAATTTAGAATAAATCTGGATAAATTGTCAAAAGCAATTCTGCTTGTGGATGTAAGAGGTTCCAGTAGATAGCAGTAATTTATGAGTTCAAGACCAAAAGAATCTGTGTTTATAACTCCAAATAAAAAATATATACAAGTATCTCCATGGAATGTCTGCTGGACATTGATAAAAGCATCTTTTCTCTTGTAGCTGTCTCTGCAGTCAAATTTTTATTTACAATGCACTGGTGTCAATACACTGTGGAATTAGTTGTTAGATTATTGTACAAAGGGTTTTTTCCAGGCCCATGTATGCCAACTCTTTCACTTTATGTATCTTCTACTACGATTCCTAAACTATTATTTGAACCACTTTCATTTCCTTAATTCTACAGAAGATAGGTTCCTATATTGTTGCTGATATTCTGCAAAATGCCATATGCAAGACATATGTACTTTAGGAATATTATTATTATTATTATAAATAAATAAGAATAAAATATAAAATAATAATAATAATAATAATAATAATAATAATAATAATAATAATAATAATGAAAATTATAAATAAAGTAAAATAAAAGAATAACGTATAAAATAAATTAAATAAAAATTCAAAATAATAAAAATACTCCCAGCATGCAACAAAAACTGTTTTGGCTAGAAATGTGGACATCCCAACAAAAGACATTAAAATTCAATCTCTTCACCACTTGGTATGGGCAACACGTATCCTACATCTCTCTATGATATGACTTGTAATACTATAGAGTAACTTCTCCCTTTTATCACATGTAATATAAAACAAATGTAGCTTAAAAATACACACACCAATACACACAAAAATATAAATAAATTATATGAAATTAACATACAATTCACCATGATTTTCCTGTTATTTGTGTACGTTTTATTTCCTGTCAAGTATGTTTTTATCTCCATGAACATGAGACTAATTTCTGCTGCTATGATGTGAGTGAATCACCCACATTTTGGTGAACGCCGGCATGTATAAGGAAAACAACCTATTAATCTACAAAGGCTTGCTCGTGTCCTGCTCGTCATAACCCAGTGTTTGATTCCGCTGTTGCCGTTGAGTTTTCTTTCCCTCTTCGTTGGCAGATACCCGATCAATAAGAAGAAAATCCCTTTAAGCTATTTCGGTTTCAAGAAAATGGCCAACGGATAGTTTGTCATCCGACTGATTCTAGAATTCAGTGGATCAGCAACCGACAGTTGAATGGCTCGAAAAGGTGTAACACGTTGTGAGATGTGCGACGTCCAGGAAATAGGGCGTGTCATCCGTCTACGGTTGAATGGTGGAGCCTTTGCAGTATATAGGCAACGCGACAAGGAACAAAGGTCCTATGAAGAGCTTGACAGTGCGCCATGTTGACCGCACAATGGGATTGCATTACAATCAATCCGTTAAAAATCATAGAAATTCTTCCAGTATGCAACAAAACTGACATCCCACCAATAGACGTTAAATTCAATCTCTTCACCACGAACCTTGGGACGGGTAACACGTGTCCAACTTCTCTTTGTGATATGGCTTGTAATACTAGGAAATAAATTTCTCCCTTTTATCACATGTAACATAAAACAATTGTAACCTAAAATTACACACACCAATACACGCGAAAATATAAATAAATTGTATAAAATTAACATACAATTTACCGCGCTTTTCCTGTTATTTGTGTACGTTTTATTTCCTGTCATGTATGCTTTTACTGATGTTATAATATGAGTGAAC
>OZ038496.1:91678826-91706326 GCA_964036315.1 Acanthosepion esculentum | reverse complement strand
GCCTTCTCCTTGTTTGCAACATCTCTGACACCTCATCATTGCTCACACACTCAGTCCATATCGTTAGCATCATTCTGTAGAATCGCATCTCCGTCGCCTCGAGTCTCTTCTTCATCTTTGAGGAAATCATCCAACTTTCACTGCCATAAAGAAGGACAGATGTCACGTAACAGCTCAGGATTCTTTTTTTTGTTACCAAAGAAATCTTACTGTCTTGTATTACTTTTCCCAGGTTTTGGAATGTGTCCTTGGCCATCCCATCAATTCTACGGATCTCAGCGTCACATTCACTGTCCTCTGTCAGTCTTATACTGCACTTAAATTCACGGCAGTCAGTAAGGAGATGGAAGGAAATTGCAGTTGATATATTTTTTGGTGTCTTTTTTTGTTTGTTTTGTTTCTTTTTTTTGTTGAGTTGGATGGTCTTGGTTATGACCTAAAACTACACTTGACAATGGAGTCTCGACTAGAGGACAGAATTAGAGTACCCTGAACCATTGTTACCTGTGGGTGATCTCTGGCTAAGATCTAGCACCTGTTTGCCCACTACCAGGATTATGGTATATTTTGTTTTTTTTAAGATGTGTATGCTGGTATGTGTGTGTGAGTGTTTCAGCATTGATATGTGTGTGCGTGTGTGTAAGTCATACAGGGAGAGGGTCAAGTAAAAAAGGAAAGTGGGGAATTTTTTTTCCCTTTAGGCAGATGATTAACATGAATTAAAATAGGATAAGTGTAAGCAGAATATGATTCTTGAGTGCGGTTATGTATGTGTACATGTATGTGTACATGTATGTGTATATGTATTTATATATGTATGTGTACATGTATTTGTATATGTATGTGTATATGTATGTGTACATGTATGTGTACATGTATTTGTATATGTATGTGTACATGTATGTGTATATGTATGTATACATGTATGTGTTCATGTATGTGTATATGTATGTGTACATGTATGTGTACATGTATTTGTATATGTATGTGTACATGTATGTATATATATATGTGTACATGTATGTGTACATGTATGTGTATATGTTTGTGTACATGTATGTTTATATGTATGTGTACATGTATGTGTACATGTATTTGTATATGTATGTGTACATATATGTGTATATGTCTCGGTGAGGGGAAACAAATTACCATTTCAAGCCGAGCACACTGCCATGTTTCTTACCAGATAGAAACTTCCTTTTTTATGGAAGAGCACACGTTGCTGGTGAACTGGAAGTTATCAGGGATTGGACTATAAATTGCCTTGAGGAGTTG
Source organism: Acanthosepion esculentum (assembly GCA_964036315.1). Taxonomy (NCBI): domain Eukaryota; kingdom Metazoa; phylum Mollusca; class Cephalopoda; order Sepiida; family Sepiidae; genus Acanthosepion; species Acanthosepion esculentum. The sequence continues at coordinate 91,705,048 of OZ038496.1, read as the reverse complement.
CAGTCTGTAGTCAAAAGGATGGAAAAAATTGTAGCTAACGGAAGGTACACAAGTTGATACCCAATCAGTATCGGTTCGGTCACCCTGGAGAGGGGGTAAAATGTTGAAAAACCCGAAACCCCTAATGAACCTTGGCTAGAAAGATCACGGATGATGTGTACCAAAGCATTCGATAGATGTATTTTATGAAATGAAGTTGAGGTACCAAAGAGAAATGCTCGTCAGAACAAATGCCATGAAAATATTTTTAAAAATATCACATGGAAGCTATATTATTACAGAAGTCAAAAAACGACTGAAGCCGAGATGCCAAGCTAGGACATGGGCCAGTGCGTACTACCCACAAATCCACTAACTTGGGAGAAGGAAACTTTTATTGGGGTCCCCGAGCCTGACTATTAAAGGATGATAAACTTTCACAAATTTTGATGTCATTATAGGTTCTTTTGTCTTTTGGTCCAAATCTGTGAATTTGTTTTGCTCTTGCTAAGTCTCTAAAAACAGGATATAAGCTATTTTTTATTCATAATATTGAATGTGTTAAAATTTTTTAAAAAGAAATATTTCAAGTTAATGTTAAAAACTGCTGTGAACCATTGTTGATTTATTTAAGACTAGCAGCATGGCCCGGCGTTGCCCGTGCTTGATTCAAAATCCATACGACTCATACAGCAATCGCTATCACTTGACTTAAAATATTTTTGCCCTTCCTTGCCTTTAAAGGAGTGCCCTTTGCTGTGCTGATGTTGCTACATGCCTTACTTCTTGCCTATCTCACACTGCAAATATTAAAACTGTTACGAAAAAAAAACTAAACAAAATGAACACAAAACAATCAGCTTTTAAAAAGGACTCGTAACTGGAAAAACCGAATAAAAAAAGAATGTTAACAACAAATACTTTTTCACACCCAAACCAGTTCTGCGGAATCAGAATCAATGTTGAGTTTAAGCAAGCGAATGAGCCAATTGGAGTAAAGTGCCATGCAGATTTAAATTTTTCCCACTTGTGATGAATGCAGCTATCGATTTTTTTTGCACGCTTGTTAACATTTGTGTCAGTCAGCTGTTGGCTCTCCTCACTCTCGCCAATAGAATCTTCCTGCATATTCGTGGCAGCCAGCTATAGGCTCTCACTCTGGCCAGTAGAAAATGGCTGCAAACTACGTAAAAACTGCCGTAGATGCATGAAAAAAATTGATTATTTCCACTATTGATGGGAGTTGGGAAATGCAAAGTTGGTCTTGGCCTTTGCACTAACTTGGAGCATGTGCATGTAAATTTTGGTGCAAATCCGTTAAAAATTGCGGCCGTGCATTCGTTACACACACAAACACATCCTGCCTTTTATAGATAGAGATGGAATGATCTATTATGACATGTTTCTAATTTTTAGTTAGATACTTTGTATTTATTTTCAATTTTTCTAATTGAATTTTTCAAATATATTGCATATGATTCATTATTTTACATAATTAGGTTACAATAAGATTTGTATTTTATATGAATACTAACCTGGGAAAATTGAGATGTAGTAGAGAGTAGGGGGGAACATATAGATTCAGTGGGGGCATGATTCCCTTGCACTGTCCTTGGACAGAAATAATTACAATGCAGATTTTTCTTAAATTTAATTGTCTTTTATTCTCCATAATTTTTTTCTGTTTTTTTATTCTCAGTAACGTCGTGCATCTTACTGGCATTGTTTTTAATAAAAAAAAACAAAACTGATTCCTTTATTTTCTATATCCCCAATCGAGATTTCATACCTATTATTTGGACTTCACTCTTTTTCCATCACTGAGCACTGGTACTGGCATCCTGTAGAATTCTTTAGCAAGTTGTCTCATGCAGGCTTTTCTTAGAGTCATGTTGGCAGATTCTGTCATTTTCAATATCCTCCAATGAGATATTCCACTTCTTACACATTTCCTTAGACTAAGAATTAGTATCCAAATTCTTTAGAATTCTTTACCAGGTTGTCTTATGCAGACTTTCGCCAGGATCATTTAGACAGCTTTCTTCACTTCCCCGTTTTTTGTTTTTTCTTTTGCTTTCTGTATGGGTGTGACTTATGCTGTCATAAGCAAGGTGACACGTTAACCCCTGGGATCGAATGGCTATCAGCAGTAAACTTTCCACCAGCATAATGTTAATTCTCTCAAACAAAACACATAAAATATTAACTCTTTCTTTCTTGTTATGTACCGTGTCCTGCTTGATTCTAGTGTTCCTGACATGCAAATCACATTTCAGGCTCATCCTTTTACTGATAGTAATCTAAGCTTTCAGCTTACATAAGCCATTATCAAAGATGACAATTACATTTCAATATATCAAATAATACACAAAAACTAAAAATACTTAAAGCTATATACATAAAAAAGTTGAAATCTAACCTGAACAAAATAAACTATAAAATCTCCACAAATATTCTTAAATGCCTATAATTGATAATAGAATCCATTGGTTTATACCCACGGCTTCCGATACTTAATACTTCTTGTTTTCACTCTTGCGTGGTCATGTGTGAAATCACGAACTGCGATGCGATTTTCGCTTCTGTGTCTCGTATAAATGAGTTTGTCGTTGCTTTGAAATTTTTCAGGTAACAAAAATAGACTATCATTATTGTTTCGTCCGTGTATTGTTTGATATATTGAAATGTAATTGTCATCTTTGATAATGGCTTATGTAAGCTGAAAGTTTACATTGGATTTAAACATGTATCAATATGATGATTTCCTTTTGTTAATGATAATGTTATTAAGCTTATCAGACAATATGAAAGGAACTTACTTAACATAAATAGAATGAAACATGCATCAATATATATATATATATATATATATATATATAAATATAAAAGTGAACATAGAAGTCAACACTTAGAGGCGACAGTCTGTTTCATGCTAGATGCAATCATCGGGCCACGATGATTGCATCTAGCATGAAACAGACTGTCGCCTCTAAGTGTTGACTTCTATGTTCACTTTTATATTTACACACGCTCTATCTCTGATATTGAGCACTTTATCCCATAAATATAGCACACTTTAAGACTATATTTCTTCATACACATATATATATATATATATTTGTCGCTGACATATTTTCTGCAATCGTCAGTGATGACATGTCAATGTCCCGGTTTATCATGACATGAAAAAATAACTCACCCACTAAGCTAAGTTTTCTATTTAGTATAGATCTCACATTTAATTGGCTAATCAAGAAATATCCACAAGTCTATTTTAATTCTGACCTCATGTTACTCCTCACTTTAACTTTCAGAAAAAAGTAACAATTTGTTTTTAAATTTCCTTAAATATCATTTCATCACCAGTTACTTACCATCACCTGAAGAAGTACAATCAATGTATTGAAACATGAAAGATTTCAACATGTTTTTATTATAATCTCTTATAATAAAAATAATAATAATATATTTCTCTACTTTGTATTGAGCACTTTTTTAAAAGTAAATGCTACGTACAGTAGTATTTTATTCTATCTATTTTTTCTCTCATTCGTTTATATATATATATATATATATAATGAAATGAAGAGGTTATAATGGTTCCAACGAGAGAAAAGTGTGTATATTAAAAAGAAGATAGGTACAGCAAACTTTTTTGGTTGTATTGTGGGTTTTCTGATTTAAAGAAAGACATTGGAATGACCAAGACAAAAACAGAGAATGTCTCATATAGAGAAGATTTAACATTGAAAAACATAAAGGAAAAAAAATTAATTATTTTTAATAATTATTTTTAATAATATGTGGAAATCTCCACCCTTTACCTGAAGACGGTCGTAAGACCAGAAACACGTGTTGTAAAACTATGTAAAACTATAAAAAATAAAGAATAATATTTTTTAAAAAACCCACATTACAACCAAAAAAGTTTGTGGTACCTCTCTTCTTTTTAATATATATATATATATATATATATATATATATATATATATATATATATATATAGGTGTGTGTGTGTGTGTGGGTGTCTGTATGTGAGTCTGTGTGTGTGTGTGGTGTGTATGTGTGTATACATGTTAGCCATTGGCTCGTATAAGAAGTTGATAGAGCTTTTGACAAGTTAGATGCTTGATAATCACTATGACTACTGCTCCAGTACTTCCCAAATAACTGTTATCATCTTTGCTCGTCTTAGCCGCAAACATGCACTTATGAAAGTACTTTATAGCAGTTGAGCAGAGAAAGCAATGGCCTTGTGTCAAACTTATCAGAAAACTGAGAACAAGATCTTGATGACACTATTTCAATATTAGTATCATTGCATAAACTATTTTCACCTCTACAACCAACATAGAGTTTTCTTTTTTTATTATTAATTCAAGGAGGACTACTATTACCCACCCACCTATCCCTGACGGTGGAAACTGCTGCTGATAGTTTTGTTAAAACCATGAAAACGTACAAGCCTTGGAATGGGTAACTTGTCTCTATCTCATTAATGCATCACCTCATCATTCTGTGATATACATATATCATTTGTAGAAACATTTATAAAACATCTTTTTAGACTGTAGATAGCAATCTCTTCATGAAATAATTTAATCTTATAAAATGCTCCATTAACTTAGCATTGTACAAGACATTATTTTAATCATACATCCAATCAACACTGATACTAGGTCTTTGATCAGTATCAAATCAAACCAATACTAATGCTACCATTTTCGACTGAGCAGCAGCATGTCACTGCTACCTGAACTATAGCATTTACTGGTACTAATATCACCATCATTGATGTGGTTAACATCTGTAGTTCTACAATTTCAATGTTTCTTTATTGATTTTTGATTTTTTGATGTTGCACTTATACACTGACAACTATTGCAAACAAGCCGTTGGAATGGCAAAAATTAAGGGGGATGCAAAAACAAGACGAAAGAAAAATGAGATAAAAATATAAAAGATGGAGAGAAGATATAGGAGAAATAAAATTAGTTTGAAAAGAAATAGGCAAAAGAAGAAAAAGAAGATTGAGAAGAAGAAGAAGAAGAAGATTGAGAAGAAGAAGAAGACTAAGAAGAAGAAGAAGACTAAGAAGAAGAAGAAGAAGAAGAAGAAGAAGAAGAAGAAGAAGAAGAAGAAAATTTTGAAGAAGAAGACTGAGAAGAAGCAGATTGAAAAGAAGAAGAAGACTGAGAAGAAGAAGAAGAAGAAGAAGAAGAAGAAGAAGAAGATTGAAAAGAAGAAGAAGACTGAGAAGAAGAAGATTGAAAAGAAGAAAATTGAGAAGAAGAAGAAGATAAAGAAGAAAATTTAGAAGAAGAAAAGGAAGAAGACTGAGAAGAAGATAGAGAAGAAAAAGAAGACTGAGAAGAAGAAGACTGAGAAGAAGAAGATTGAGAAGAAGAAGAAGACTGAGAAGAAAGAAGAAGAAGTAGAAGAAGATTGAGAAGAAGAAGAAGACTGAGAAGAAGATAGAGAAGAAAAAGAAGACTAAGAAGAAGAAGAAGAAGAAGAAGATTGAGAAGAAAAAGAAGACTGAGAAGAAGAAGGAGATTGAGAAGAAGAAGAAGACTGAGAAGAAGATAGAGAAGAAAAAGAAGACTAAGAAGAAGAAGAAGAAGAAGAAGAAGATTGAGAAGAAAAAGAAGACTGAGAAGAAGAAGAAGAAGAAGAAGAAGAAGAAGAAGAAGAAGGAGATTGAGAAGAAGAAGAAGACTGAGAAGAAGATAGAGAAGAAAAAGAAGACTGAGAAGAAGAAGAAGAAGAAGAAGGAGAAGATTGAGAAGAAGAAGAAGACTGAGAAGAAGAAGAAGAAGAACAACAACAACAATACTATTGAGAAAAAGAAGTGCAAAAGGAGATGAGAAGACATAAGGGAGAAGAAGGAAGAGAGGGAGAGAGGGTCACAAAGAAGGACAACAAAATAATAAGAAAGAGTAGGACAAAGACAAAGGCATGAGAAGAGGATAAAAGATGAGGAAGAAATGGACAGATGAAAGATATAAAGAATGTGAAAGAGTAAAAGAAAAAGGAGTACAGAAGGAAGTAAGAAGAATTATGATGAAGAAGAAGAGGAACATAACGAGGGCAGGAAAATGAAAAAAAGGAGAAGATAGAGGAAAATACAAAAGAAGACAAAGAAAGAAAAGAGAGAGAGAGAGACATAAAAAGAACAGCAAAATGCTCAATAAAAGAACAGAGAAAAAGAGATAAAGAGAAGAGAGAAAAAAAAACAAAAGGAAAATAGAAAAAGAAGCAGAAGGAAAACAGGGAGAGAGATAAAGAGGACAAGCGAATACTAAAGGAGGAGGAGAATAAAACTGAGGAAAAGAGTACATAGACGAAGACTAAAGAAGAAACGGGAGGAGGAGGAAGGAGGAAAACAGGGAGAAAGATAAAGAGAACAGGAAAATATTCAAGATGAAGAAAGAAACAGAAGAACAGATATAAAGAGAAGAGAAAGAAAGAAAGCAAAAGGGAAACAAGGAGAGAGAGAGAGAGGCATAAAGATGACAGGAGAGTACTAAAGAAGAAGAAAACAAAGGAAAAAACATGAAGAGAAGAGAGTAAAAGGCAGACAGAAAGAAAAGGAAGAAGAAGGAAGACAGGGAGTGAAACAAAAAGAATAAAGAGAAAATACAAGAGAAAGAAAAAAGATGGAAGACAACAGGAAGAGAAGGATAAAGAGGGCAGATAAATGCAAAAGAAGAAACAATTTAGAAAGAGGAGAGAAAGAAAAAAGAAAGTTGGAGAGCAAGGTTGGAGCTGGTGGATGTGGAGACAAGACTTGTTAGTGAGGCTAGCAAAGGCTTTGTTAGCATTAAAGCAAGCTATGGTAGCTTCAGTAGTAGCAGCAGCAGCAGTATGTATTTGACACCCCCCCCACTCTGTCATTTCTGTCACATTTGTCACCCTCACCTTTTTAGAGGTGGTAACATTCTGTTTCAGTGGCAGAAGGAGATAGGATTTTTAGGCCGCCGATAAGATGATAGCTGATGAGGTGGTGGGTTGAAAAAAAAAAGGTGAGGCTAAGTGGACCATGGTGGAATGGGGAGATGGGGAAATTGCAGTAATTTCAGGTGCAGAGGTAGTCATGCGGCAAATGTAACAACTCAAAAGACTTGTTTGATGGTAATTTTCATTTAATCAAAATTTCATAAGAATGCATTTATATAAGTAGCAACAATGAATTCATATATATATATATATATATATATATATATATATATATATATATATATATATATATATATATGTGTGTGTGTGTGCAGGTATGCAGAAAAATAGGAAAGAACACGTTAGGTAAATAATCCGGGGTTCCTTAGTATTTTTGCTTTTATTCTTAAAAAGACAGTGCTCTATACAGAGGTAGAGCTTATATTATAATATTTTTTTTAAAAATATGATTCCTTCGCTACATAAGAGTTCTCATGTTTCAAAAGCGAGAGCCGAGACCCCTAATATAATTTCTGAAATTAAGTTGAATTAAGGTGTCTGGTCACGCTTCCTCGTCAAGCGAGAACCAGACACCTTAATTCAACTTAATTTCAAAAATTATATTAGGGGTCTCGGCTCTCGCTTTTGAAACATGAGAACTCTTATGTAGCGAAGGAATCATATTTTTAAAAAAAATATTATTATATATTATATATATATATATATATATATATATATATATATATATATATATATATATATATATATATGCAGACATGGTGGAGTAGTGGATAGCAGCACAGATAGAGGAATCGGAGAGTGGAGTTCAATGTCCAGTCAAATCCATTACATCCACTTGCATGCTAATACTCTTGGGAAAGGTATTAATCCTATTCTTCTCCCTCCAGCTATGGGTAAATAGTAGGACAGACTGGGTTCTATAGCCTTGGATGGCAACTGGTCTAGGAGAAGGACAAATCTGAATTCAAAATCTGCAGAGGTTCATTTGCGACCTTGTGAGATATAGTGCACCAGGTCTCTGTATTTGGCCCTTCAAAAAGTGTGGTTGGTTCTGCACAAAGCCTTCATCACTAGAATCAAATCATATGTATTGGTGTCTCGGCTGTTGGTTCCTAGGAACTGAGCTGCTTGACCATCGTAAGTCGAATACGACGGGAGAGTTCACTATATATATATATATATATATATATATATATATATATTTATGTATATATATATATATATATATATATATATATATATGCACCATATAAATATATATGCTTATATATATATATATATATATATGCTTATATATATATATACACACACATATATATATATATACTTATATATATATATACACACACATATATATATATATATACTTATAAATATATATATATATATGTATATATACACATATAAATGTATATGTGTATATATATATTATTTATATTATAATGTATTATAATAAAAACATGTTGAAATTGATACACAAAATGTTTCATGTTTCAATACTATGATTTTACTTCTTCAGGTGATAGTAAGTATCTGGTGATGAAATGATTTTTAAGGAAATTTAAAAACAAATTCTTACTTTTTCTGAAAGTTAAAGTGTGGTGGATAACATAAAGTCAGAATTAAAAATAGACTTGTGAGTATATCTTGATTAACCAATTAAATGTGAGATCTACGCTAAATAGAACAATAAGCTCAGTGGGTGGAGGTGGGTGTGTTATTTTTTCATGCCATGATAAACCGCAACAGACAGGCCATAATTGACAAGTGCAGAATATATATATATAGAAATAGCTATTTTTTGCTGTCATTGTCAAAAATTATCCTTAAATAATATTTAAAAAATAAATTTTAAAAAAAGTGACCTGCTGATATACATACTTATATTTGATATGAAAAAATAATTTTAAATAATTTAAGTAATTCTATTACATTTACTTATTTTAAAAAGAAATATAGTCTATTAAAAATTAAAAGTGAAAAGATTTTAAAATTGTAGTAAATAAAATGTATTCTAACCTAAACATCCCACACAAATCTTTAAGTATACTAGTAGGAAAAAATGCCGAAATAATTTTGGCCGTTAACAATAGAATAAAAAAAAACAAAACAAGATGACATGCATTTAACGGATGTCAGAATACGTTGAAAAATACATCTCTACCCTCCCTAAACTAAACTAATAACTGATACAACAAAAGTTAATAAAAATGAACACGCTACCACCCCTTGTCTGAATGATTGGATTTCTCTGTATCCTTGGAAACAGTGAATTATGAATTTTGTGTGCGTTTAAAACTCAGTAAATTTAAAAAATAAGTTACTCCAATATTCGCTTGAAGATGAAATGGAATTAATACTTTGAATTTAATCACAAAATTAAATTTGAAGGTTTTAGCTTCCATTTTTGAAACATGGTTATTACTGTGTAGCGAAAAAACATATTTTAAATCAGTTAATTTATAATGTTTATGCTCTGTAAATTTACATTGAGCACTGTTTTGTAAAAATAAAAAATATCAATAAGAACACCGGATTACTGTTCTTTCTTTTTATTCATAAATTTTCTTTTATTTATATATATATATATATATATATATACACAGGTTAATACAAAAGTAACTATCCATTTCAGAATAGTTATAATTTATTTATTAATTATAATTTTTACAAGAAATGGATATCAGAGGAAAGTGTTTAACATGAGGTTTTATTTAAAATTTGATATTGCCACCAGATTTTGCTACCAGTTTCTTGAGACTCCAAGGAATTGCATCAACTGATTTTACCAATAATTTAAGTACATATATATATATATATATATATATATATATATATATATATATATATATATATATATATATGATGAGAACAAAAGTAATATATAAATTCCAACACTTGTGAGATGATGTGCCTAAACACTTGACCAATGTTTATCAGCGAAAAAAAATGTCCACAGACCAATCAACATTAAACACCCGGTCCATTCATCACCAAACTGCTATCAACAAGCACTACTGTTTCACTCCAACACCTAAATTTTCTTATTTATATTTTTTAATTTTATTTTATTTTATTTTTTTTATGTATATATTTTTCTTCTCGAACAAATGGAAAAAAGAAAGTGGCATTTCACATATGGCTTGCCTACAAGCAGGATTGTTCATAAACATTTTCGACTCAACCGTCGAAGTGCAGTTGAAATGCACTGAAACCAAGTTGCATGTTTGTAGTGAGTAAAATGCTTTTGTCTATATGATAAAATTATAATAAATAAATGAATATATATATATATATATATATATATGTAATTGTGTATTTGGGCAGCAATCCCACTTTTATACAACTTTCATTAAAATGACTGAGAAGATATTGTGGCTAAGTTTTTTATTTAATTTTCCATGTGTTATAGTTTTTTCTTTTCTGGACATAAATTATTTAATTGTTTTGCATGTATATGTGCCTACATGTGCCTACATGTGCAATACATTAATTGTTTTTATTATAAACATTATAGATACAAAAATATAAAAGTGAACATTGAAGTCAACACATAGAGGCCTCTAAGTGTTGACTTCTATGTTCACTTTTATATTTACACAAGCTCTATCTCTGATATTGAGCACTTTATCCCATAAATATAGCACACCTTAAGACTATATTTCTTCATATATACAAAAATATAAATTCAGTCAACAAAAACAAGAAAATTAAATTAATTATCCTCTATAAAAAAAAAACTTTAAAATAGATAACTTCATTTTCAAAAATAATAACTAACCTGAAAGATCCAAATTATATACAGAACCAATATTATTTATAAATTCACATGTGCCTTAAGGAACTGATCAGTCCAGATTTCTAAATAAATTGAATGTATTGCAACATGCTTAAAAGATTTACTTTACATCTCTCTGACCATAGCTCAATAAGTTCTCATTTAAATATACATGGAGACCTACCAAATTTTATTTGCAACATATTCCTTGATAATACATATATCATAGCGTCATCCACATAGGCTAAACATAACAGAAGCATCATTAAGAAAAAAGAAAAACCAACACACAATAACATCAGATATAAACACGACCACAATGTGCTGAATGTGTTTGGAAAATAAAACATTCCTATAACTCTAGATACATACATACGACAATTCAGTTAAAGTAAAAATAGAATTCATCCCTGATAATGGCTAAAATTATAGCTGAAAGTACTCGGTCATACAAAACATTTTGATAATTTCCATATAATTTACATACAGAAAAAAAAAACACATAAAAACTTAAAAAAAAACCTAACTGCAGTAGCTTGTAAGCTGTTTTCAATGAAACCTATATATATATATATCTACCTATCTATCTATCTATCTATCTATATATATATATATATATATATATATATATATATATATATATACATACATATACACCAATCCTATACTTGGCTATATATATATATATATATATATATATATATATATATATATATATATATATATATATATATATATATATAGCCAAGTATAGGATTGGTGTATATATATATATATACACATATATATATATATATATATATATATATATATATATATATATATATATATATATATATATCTAAGTATAGGATTTGGTATTTTATGGAATAAATTCCAACAACCAAAAAATACTATTCATAAAAGATTGCTCATTACAGAATAGTGCTAATATAATTATTTATTCGAAAATTATAACATAAATATGTTATAAATTCACTACAAAAATAGCCATTTTGTTTCAACACTTCTGGTGTCTTATCAACACATTCAACACCATCACTTGATAAGGCCCCAGAAGTGTTGAAACAAAATGGCTATTTTTGTACCTTTTAAAACCCTTTATTTTACATTCAACACCATCACTTGATAACACAACAGAAGTGTTGAAACAAAATGGCTATTTTTTGTAGTGAATTTATAACATATTTATGTTATAATATTCGAATAAATAATGATATATATATATATATATATATATATATATATATATATATATATATATATAAGCCCCAGTATTAGAAAGAGCTATGTGAGTCAGTGAACTCTAGATATCTAATTTTCTGAGAAGACTTAATATAATCTTTTTTCCAATATGCAGTAACCCTAACTGTTCGGTCAATGGATGTTTTGGATGTTTTAATGTTCCATCTCTGTAAAGTGCTATTCACACCATTACCTTTTAAAAAATTAATGTCATCAACTAAATCAGTGCTTCTTAAACTATGGGTTGCAATCCCAAAAGGGGTCACAAATTGAAATGCTAATTAAATTCAAACACTTGACTTTCAGTTTATATCAACCTTCTTATGGGTCAACAAAATAAATAAACAAATAAACGACTTCCAGTAAAATATCTGGCAAAAATGACTACCCACAATGCACCACTGACCCATATATATAAATAGCTGAGAAAAATAACAGCACTCGTGGCCTGATAAAACATCTTGTCGCCCCTAAGTGTTAACTGCTATATATATATATATATATATATATATATAAATGTATGCATGTGTATGGGTTTGTATATATTATGAACTTTTCAAATGAATTCTATTAATGGTCTATCTCTGTCTTTGATATTGAGCACTCTACAACAAAGCCTGCTTGCCTTAAATGCCTCCTTATCAGCAAACCGCTAAAAAACCAGCAATTTTAGCTCCAAAAACAGTTCTTCAAATTAACATGTAGCATGACTCTTCGGCAGAATTGAGTCACTATCACTCACTGTGTGTTTATCTAAAAATCTAAAATAAACACGCTAAAATTCACCTTCATCCCTGCCATGAGCCGACGGCTTAGTGGTAGAAGTTCCGACTGATGCCAATTCAGTCGGGTTTCAATCCTAGCGAGAGGCAACTAGACGTCTAGCCACACTGATGAGCTGTGAAACAGCGAAACAGTCTGTCTGTGGATGACAAAAATAAATATATATATATATATATATATATATATATATATATATATATATATATATATATATATAAACCTATATTGTTAAATATAACAGACAATGAATGTCTATTATGTTTGATCAGGAGCCGTTCTAAACTTAGTATGGTTGCTTTAATTTCAGGTGAAAATAAAGGCAAAAATTGTTCAACATTTGGATAGTTTTTTTATTTCGTTGGTCCTTGATCTAAGCTTTTGGTTCACATGAGCCATCTTCAGAGTGGTTATACAGACATTTTTACAAAGATATTCACCATTGAAGATGGTATTTTGTTATGTTGACATGGAAGATTGCTATGTGATGGTAATGGTGAGTGAATAGCAGACACCGGTTGTAAGTTCAAGATGTAATACTATGTTATCATACTACGCAAGAGACCAAAATATTAACAACAGAACCATATGTCTAGATGCATTCTAATATGTTGTGACTAGTTTGAAATGTAATTTTTTTTGAATGTGGGTTGCTTTGTTATAATGTAGATGTTCTATACATATATATATATATATATATATATATATATATATATATAAAAATATATCTGTGTGTGTGTGTGTGTGGATTCACTAAAAATAACGTTTAAGTAATAAAATCTTTTGTATTATTTAATAAAGTTCCATCACATCTTTAGAAATTACTTTGTTCATGTTTGGATATGCAACTGAGCAAACTCTGAGAGACTAAGAAAAATTTTAATTTATAAGGCACTATTCAGCTTTGCTTGATCATCAATGCACCTCATGGGTGAAACGGTCTAAAGCACATCAGATCAAACAACGGTTTCCCCTGCCAAGAGAGACGCACTTACGAATCCTGCCATAGAGCACATATTTTACTTCAATAAGATTTATCAAATATTAAGGCCAATAGATGAAAAATAAATAAAGGTAGTGTCTACTTAAATATGAAATAAATGTAATGTTCCGAGTAATAAAAATTACATATGAATAAAGACGAAATTTTCATAGCCAACACATCTCATCCTCTGGTGGACTTTATTAAAGCAATACTGATTTTATTTTGCAACAGTTATTATTTATGAATAGAATTAAAAATGTTGTTATGTCTTTAGAAATTTTGTATAAATATGCATTAGGCTAAACTGAAATTCATTGTAAACTATGGAGGATGCAAAGTGATATAAATTAATATCTAATAAATAAAAATAATATCAATTTTGTTATAATACAGAAATGTGGCACAAGTCCAAAAGGAAGGAAAGGGAAAGGCTGGTCTTCAATCTGTCTTATCTTAAATTTTAGCTAATCATGATTACTGACCCAAACATGCCACAGTATTCCGTACACTAAAACAACACATTCTTACTTACCACTCTTAATACAGCCGCCGTAATACCACAAAGTCACTATGGAGTCCTAACTAGCTCCCATATGTACAATTTCTCTGTGGAGTTTGGGGTTTTAAAAATAACATTTAAAAATGAAACCCCAGTTAATAAATGAAAGTGAGTAAATATTCTTATTGTAGTTGATTTTATAATGTAATTGTTATTTATTTTATTTTACTTTTTGAATTCAAACGTCATCATGGAAAATTTACATAGTCATGTGTATTGACTATGGAAAGAAGTATTTCTTTATGAAAAGAGATCGTTGAAAAATACTGGGGTGCAAATTTATAATTTGGCAAGATTTGATAGCAGCACTCTCAATAATTTTCTATCTAACCAAGTTACTTTCTCTTTTAATAAGTGTGGCATACTTTAAATCAAAGTTTTAGTTAAACATATTCTATGTATGACTAAAGCATTTAATAGATTGCTATGTGTAAAATCCTTTTGTATTCACACACACACACACACACACACACACACACATATATATATATATATATATATATATATATATATATATATATATATATATATATATATTCAAACTACAGTCTGTGCTCTGTTTGCATATATATGATGGGAATTTGGCCTCATTTTTCTCCATGTTCTCAATATCTAGATCAAGTCTTGGATCATAGGTTCAATCCTTTTACCCTGATTATTCTCATCAACAGTTTTCTTCTTATTCTTTTCCTCTTCCTCCTACTTCTACATGTCTTCTCTTTCTTCTCCCTCTTCTTCCCATTCTTATGTTCTCAGTTCTTCCACCTTGTTCTCTTCCTCCTCCTTCTCACAACATACTTCTTCTTCTTCTTCTTGTCATTAATGTTGCAATATTATCTTTGCCACTACAAGAGTGAAATTCCCTTTCATCTTAAATGTGTAGCACTTTCTGAACGAGCTGCTCAACTAAGTAGCCAAATTTAGATTTCTCATGTTTCTAACAACTGCTGAAGTATTTTGATGTACAAACCAGAGTTTTACCATATTCTGACAGCATGTTAGACCTGTCAATCTATCTGTGTATATGCCTCTAGTATTTAGCCAGAGTGAGTGAGATACAAAGAAACAAAATAGGTTTGCAATACATACATACATATATATATATATATATATATATATATATATATATATATATATATATATGTAGTAAGGTAATGAAAGGTTTGGCAATCTGTATGGATAATTCCAAAGAGGATGTAGTCCAGAGAGCTCAATGTAAAAACAGAGCAAATATTAATTAAATTAAAAAAGAGACAACCTTATGGTTCCATGACAAACCTTAAGATTCCATAAGTCATGGAAGCTCAAGGTTGTCTCTTTTGTAGTTTAATTAATTAATTTTCATATATATATATATATATATATATATATATATATGTGTGTGTGTGTGTGTGTGTGTGTGTGTGTGTAGTCATCCACATACAAGCCAATTTCACTATATCGCATCTCATCAGTGTGGTTAGATATTAGACATCCAATTGCTTCAAGCCAGGATCGAAACCCAACCGATTTGGCATCAGTCAGAGATCTTACCCCTAAACTATTGGCACATGGAAGAGAAAGGGAAATTCTAATGTATTATATACAAATGTATACAAATGCCAGCAGCCAGAGGGCTCACTTTATTAATGAAGAGCAGAGTGCATTAATAGCAGAAGTGGCTACTCTTTTGGAATTACGCTTTTCTCCATAGTGCGCAATCAAATAACGAGTGTGTAATATAGTCATCCACATACAAGGCTGTTTCGCTGTATCAAAGCTCATCAGTGTGACGAGAAATCCGATTGCTTCTAGCTGGGATCAAAACCTAACCTATTTGGCATCAGTCAGAGATCCTACCCCTAAGCACAGCAGAGAAAGGGAAATTCTAACGTATTATATATGAATATATACAAACGCCAGTAGTTAGCGGGCTCAATTTATTTGCAACATATACATACATATATATATATATATATATATATATATATATGTTGCAAATCTATTTTCTCTTTTATTATATATATATATATATATATATATATATATGAAGAAATATAGTCTTAAAGTGTGCTAAATTTATGGGATAAAGTGCTCAATATCAGAGATAGAGCATGTGTAAATATATATATATATATATATATGTGTGTGTGTGTGTGTGTGTGTGTGTGTGTGTGTGTATGATAAAATAAATATCAAGGATAGAATGTATCTAAATATAAATATAAAAGTGGACATTGAAGTCAATGCGTAAAGGTGATGGGCTGTTTCATGCTTAAATGTAATCCTCGGGCCTGTTTGCGTTTAGGCATGAAACAGACTATCATCTATGGGCACTGACTTCAATATCCACTTTTATAAATATATATATATATATATATATATATATATATATATATATATATATATTGGATGACAATGATTTTTACAAATGAAAATCCAGATTGCCAATATAATTGTCTTTAGGAGACTTTTAGCTCATCTGTTCTTAGAATTTCTTTAAATTTTTATTTATAAGATCCTGTTTGTGTTCATATATATATATATGCAACAGCACACGCATACATACATACAAATATATATATATATATATATATATATATATATATATATATATATAAAATAAAGCGTAATATATATATATAAAATAAAGCGTAAGATCCTGTTTGTGTTCATATATATATATATGCAACAACACATGCATACATACATATAAATATATATATATATGTATACATATATATATATATATATATATATATATATATATATAAAATAAAGCTTAATATTTAAAAAAAAATCCACATTACAACCAAAAACGTTTGCACTTTCTCTCTTCTTTTTATTATACACACTTTTCCTCTTCCTTTTATATCTATCTATCTATCTATCTATCTATCTATCTATCTATCTATCTATATATATGTGTGTGTGTGTGTGTGTGCGTGCATGTTTCAAACAATAAAAAATATTAAAATTTAAAATTTTCAGACACTCTGGACTGTATATTTATGTTTTTTGCTTTATTATTTCAATTAGCTTCCTTGACTAGTTTCAACAAGCATGGCCATCATCAGGAGAAAAAAATCCCTGCTTGTTAGTAGCAGTGACCTACAGGAGTGAATAACTGTTTCTGGAGAAAGTGAATTTTATCTGTAGTTTTCATTTGATTTTTATCATTAATTTTGGTCAGCCCTTATCTAAGTTCAACGGCCTTTTTCCTGTTGTTTTTAAGATGGAGAATGGGAGATTCCTGACTTTATGTGTACCCTCCTTTGTCATTTTGACAGTTTTATTGGTTGCTGGGAATGGGATGTTTATGTTAAGTGTATGTTATCTTTTAGGTTTTTGGGAGTGTGTGTGATGTGTGTATGTGTATATATTTGTGTGAGTGTGCGTATAAGTGTGACACCTCAACACATCTGCAAGGATAAATATATGAATAAAAACAGAGATGAAGAACTATTTTTAGCTGACATGTTTCATCTTTTGAGGGACTTCATCAAAGCAATGTAGGATTTATTTTGTTGTATGTGTTTATATAAAAGAGCAAGGATTTCATTGGTTTATCAAAGCTTTTAAATTTAAGAACAGTCATAAATATTCACCAGTAGATTGAAATGTTAGTAAAAAGCATTCATGAACTTCATGATTCTACTTTGGGTTTTGTCAAGCATTTCTAAATATAAAACAACAAATCTCTTTATATCTACAGATGAACTATCCACAATATTGAACAATTTTCCACAAATATAAATAATTTTTTAAAAATTTGCTCACAGCAATGATAATATTAGCTGTTTCCTTATGAGAAAATATCATATATTTTCTGAGCATTTAACTTTGCTCTCAGTTGAAATTTATAAAATCTTTCTCTCAAAACAATTTTTTCAGAAAATATGTTTCTCAATTGCAGTAGCTGTTATCATGTTTCCCAGTATTACTAGGGGGTTCTTTGCTAACCTTTTTTTGATGTAGTGTGGAATGTCAACATTTTGATTATATCATTATTTTCTTTTTGAGTTCCACGTTATATCCATTTTAGCTGTTGATTCTGTTGAAAGTGCACAAGAGTGTGGTTGCTGTTATTTGGTATAGTTCGTTCTGATATGCTTCACTCGGTATATAAGTATTTTACTTCATCATCAAAATTATAACAGTCAGCAGTTGTCTATTGAAGTTTCATAACTGGATTCTACATGTCTCGTTCCACATGTGCCACATGGGAAGGTCATGAAATCAACTGTGCAGGTCACTTCCTGGCAAGTTGAGGTTCAACTTAAACAATTTCATGCCATCATTTTCTTCTCCTCTGATTTTATTTCATCTTCAACCAACTCTTGCAAAGCCAAATGGTGATAGGGATGATGGGTGCAGGCTTTGGCGAAACTGGAAGCCTCTATTTGCATTATTCAAACTATTGTCCTCATCTTTGTCGACATATTTATTGGCCATTGTATGCTCTGGCCTTCTTCAGGTGGTTGGAATTTAGTTCCACGTGCCATGTTTAATGGATGTCAGTTATCAGATATCTCCTGTTAATTCCCCTCTCCAAGTTCCCCACCGCCTTAACCGGGTATTGAACTCACACTCTTTGGGTCCTGTCACTGGATCTAGCCAACGCCTTTATCCACTGAGCTGTAATGGCTGTAACCGTCCTTGAAGACATCTGTGTATAAATTTCTAAATTTTGAACTCACACTCTTTGGGTCCTGTCACTGGATCTAACCAACTTTATCCACTGTGCCATGTGTCCTTGCTGATCACTTTCTCCATGACAACGACGTTGATGTCTATATTTACCACAAACATGCTGGTTCAGGACTAGAGGCTTCCAGTATCTGTCTATATTTCTGAGATGAGGTATTATGTACACTATTTACATTATTCAGACTATTATCCTCATCTTTGTCGCCCTATTTATTACAATGTTACAGCCGTTGTACGCTCCGGCCTTCTTCAGGTGGTTGGAATGTCAAACTGAAACCTTTATTTCGCTCACTGGGGTAGACTGTTCTAGTTCCAAGTGCCATATTTAATGGATGTCAGTTATCAGTTATCTCCTGTTAATTCCCCTCTCCAAGTTCCCCACTGCCTTAACCGGGTATTGAACTCACACTCTTTGGGTCCTGTCACTGGATCTAGCCAACGCCTTTATCCACTGAGCTGTAACGGCTGTAACCGTCCTTGAAGACATCTGTGTATAAATTTCTAAATTTTGAACTCACACTCTTTGGGTCCTGTCACTGGATCTAACCAACTTTATCCACTGTGCCATGTGTCCTTGCTGATCACTTTCTCCATGACGACGACGTTGATGTCTATATTTACCACAAACATGCTGGTTCAGGACTAGAGGCTTCCAGTATCTGTCTATATTTCTGAGATGAGGTATTATGTACACTATTTACATTATTCAGACTATTATCCTCATCTTTGTCGCCCTATTTATTACAATGTTACAGCCGTTGTACGCTCCGGCCTTCTTCAGGTGGTTGGAATGTCAAACTGAAACCTTTATTTCGCTCACTGGGGTAGACTGTTCTAGTTCCAAGTGCCATATTTAATGGATGTCAGTTATCAGTTATCTCCTGTTAATTCCCCTCTCCAAGTTCCCCACTGCCTTAACCGGGTATTGAACTCACACTCTTTGGGTCCTGTCACTGGATCTAGCCAACACCTTTATCCACTGAGCTGTAACGGCTGTAACAGTCCTTGAAGACATCTGTGTATAAATTTCTAGGTATTATAAACCTAATGCCTCAGCAAACATTTTTTACCAGTGCTCATATTGCAATTTTTTTGCTGTTATTATTGCATATTTTTACCAGAGCTCATACCCTAGTCAACCCCACTGAGCGAAATAAAGGGTTCAATTCGACATTCCAACCACCTGAAGAAGGCTGGAGCGTACAACGGCCGAAACGTTGTAATAAATAAGGCGACAAAGATGAGGACAATTGTCCGAATAATGTAAATAGTGTACATAATACCTCATCTCAGAAATATAAACAGATTTCAGAAGTTCTAAGGAAAAAGCAAACAAGGAGGACACTTATACGTTGAATCTAAAAGATGTAGTAACAATCACTAGGACACATACTGAAAAGAGAGGGCTTAGAAAAGTTGACACTCTTAGGAAATTGAAGACAAACAGAGAGAGAAGAAAATAGTGAGTTACATACATATGAAACGTGTAATTGGATGGAAGAAAAGTAAGTGAGATGGATAGTAAAGAGATAAATATTACTAGGAAGTTGTAGAGAGCCATGATTGCTCACATCCTGATGAAGAAGAATTATACATTGCTACATGTTATGGGAATCATGATGGCAATGAAATCAATATTTATTGGTCAAAAATCTGTTCATATCATGAAGAGATCAATAAATTGACTGATTGAGTGATAGCTGAGAATAGAACAGGCTGTCGATCAATACAGTGAAAGTAACTGAAATACGATTGTGGATTTTACGAATAGTTGATGAGATAGGAAAAACAAAGAGGAAAATTGTGGCAATTAATTTTTTTTATCTTGCATACACACACATATATATAAACACACACATACAAATACATATATATGAACAAGTATATGCACACCCACACACAAACATAAATGCACACACACGCACACATTTTGCTGTCACATATATATATATACATATTTAAAGACACTTTTATGTTTAACGTTCTTTTTATAGATACAAGTATTTAAGAAAATGCTCTGTTTATAATAAACAGTATTAAATAACATTTACCAGTCTGAATGTCCGAGAAATTTTCATAGAAAATATTCGTCCTCAGACAGGATTCGAACCTGTATCCTATACGGAACCATCATATAGCCTGATGTGCCTTACCGCTCGGCCACTAAGGATTGTTCGGTTGGCAAGGTCGAATTTACTCCTTATAAACTTATATTCTTCCATGAATCTTTCACATACATTCATAACGGCTCATATATATATATATATATATATATATATATATATATATATATATATATATATATATATATATATATATATTCTACATTCAACATGATCACTTGATAAGACACCGGAGGTGTTGAAACAAAATGGCTATTTTTGTAGTGATTTTATAAAATATATATGTGATAATTTTTAAATAAATAATTATGCACATATATATATATATATATATATATATATATATATATATATATATATATATATATATATATATATATATATGTATGTATGTATATATATAAACAAACACAAACCAGGTGTAACAGCAAAATTGTTTAGTTTGTGTATCAGCTTAATTCCCCATTACACAAAATATTTCATAACTGAAAAAAAATAAACACTAAACTAAGTAAGTCAGATAAGATGTTTAGCCATCATGACACTATTTGTTGAAAGCAACTCTGAAAAAACTTTTGAGTTATTAAGCTAAAAAGTGACCAGGTTAAAACTGTTTTGTGTTAGACCCACTGTTTTTTAAAATCAGCAATGGTGAGAGGAAAAAGATCATACAGTCCTTCAGTAATGGTACCAACATTCATATTCTGGCTTTCATCTTTAAAGCCCATTCACGAACCATCAAGAGAATAGTGAATAAGTTTAAAACAGTGGGAACAGTAAAGCAGAAAACTGGGTCAGCAGGTCACAACAAGAAGACGAATCATCATTTCAACTTAGACCTAAAGCGATTAATTAGAAAAGATCCAACTCAATTCATAAGACGTTTGCGACATGGGAGTGGAATTTTAACTATGACTGTCCAAAGGGCAGTGAAAAAACATTTGAAAATGAAATCGTATATGAAACGTGTGAGACAGCTTGTTACTTCAGGACAGAAAGGTAGAAGGTTAGAGAGGGCAAAGTTGATTGTGAATAAGTTTGAAAATGATCCTTGAATATATATATATATATATATATATATATATATATATGTATTTGAACTTTATTTCAATACTCTGTGAGCTTCTGATCATTAGCTATGATTAATTAATAATGAAAATGTCATTCGTTTATGATCGATTTCATGTATATATATATATATATATATATATACAAGGGTGATTCAATAAATAAGGTGAATTTTTGGGGATAAGAACTTCTAATACAGATAGAAGCTTACTTTTTTAAAATTTTTCAACGTAGTCTCCCAGCACTGTCACACACTTTTCCCATCTGTGCACAAGCTTCCGTATTCCCTCAGCGTAAAAATCTTTGGACTGATGTCTCAGCAAGTTGCTCACAACACTTTTGACTTCATCGTCACTTTTAAACTTAATGCCTCTCATGAACACTTTTAAGAGACCAAACAGGTGAAAGTTTGAAGGGGCAAGGTCTGGGCTGTAAGGGGGATGAGGGAGCAGTTCCCAGCCCAGCTCGTTGATGGCCTGTACCGTTTAGGCTGCTGTGTGAGGCCTTGCGTTGTCATGATGCAAGATGACTCCTTCTGACTGATGACCCCTGCGTTTGTTCTTTATGTTTTCAAAGTCCTTGCAATGTTGTCCACTGTCACCCTTCTGTCAGACTGAATGAGGTCATTGACTGATTCGATCACCTCAGAAGACCTCACTTCTGTAGGCCTCCCAGGCCTGTCTTCATCCTCAACACTGCTCCGTCATTCTTTTAACAATTTAGCCCACTTTTAGACATTTTTTGGCTGAAACATGTGGCACCATACACAGTTGACATTCTCCTATGAATTTCAACTGGTTTGCACCCTTCAGCAACCAAAAACTTGATAACTGACCGCTGTTCAATCCTGGAGCATGCTTCTTGGTCAGCCATCTTTGTTAATCGCCAAAATTCTCAAAGTTTTTTTTAATCTGCAAAAAAAATTAAATCCATGTGAAAAAGAAGTAAAACAAAAATAAAAATAATAAAAAGAGTAAGCTTCTGTCTGTATTAGAAGTCCTTATACCGAAAAATTCACCTTATTTATTGAATGACCCTTGTATATATATATATATATATATACATATATATACATATATATACATATATATATAAATATATATATATACGTACAAACACACATATATACACATACAAATATATATAGACACACACACATATATGCACTTTCCAAAGGTGCCGCATGCTGGGATCGTTCCCCTCGAGGGAGATAACATCAGGAAGTTTCCTTCCTGTGAAATCACTCGTAGTGAGATTCTGTTTCATGGTCAGAAAGCGAACGTTCTAAGCACTCGACCACTCATATATATATATATATATATATATATATATATATATATATATATATATACAGATTCATAAATATATACATACATACACATGCATATATATGTGTGTGTACATATATACACGCATATATGCACATATATAATACTCACACATACGCATGCGCGCACACACACACACACACATATATACATATATATATATATATATATATATATATAAATATAAAATTGAACAATTATTGAAGTCAACACTTAGAGGCGACAGTCTGTTTGATGCTAGACGCAATCGTCAGGCCACGAGTGCTGTTATTTTTCTCGGCTATTTATATATACGGGTCAGTGATGCATTGTGGGCAGTTTATTTTTGGCGGTTATTTTACCGGAAGTCGTTTATTTGTTTATTTATTTATTTGGGTCAAATTATTTTGCTTGTTTTTAATTTTATTTCTTATTTTTATTTCTTTTATTGGAACTTACCCATAATAATAATGGACTTTTCCGTACATCATAAATACTGCGCCTCAAGAGGGAGCAGCAGTCAATCATTCAGTCACAGTTCAGAGTTCAGGTCAGAGTCAGGGAGTCACTCAGAGACAGAGTCGCGTCAGACGATTACTGTAAGACATTGGAATAGTGATACTTGTCGAGACAACAAAGTTCACTCTAACCAAATCTGATATTCATTACTAATACTTGTACTTCTTTGTACATATTTCTGTTCGTAATATATCTGTGTTATTCCATACCTGTGTTCGAGTTATTCTTCATTGGTTCTACCTTGGACCATCACCGTGGTACAAGGAACTTGGACCATAACAATTTCTTATCTTATATATTTATTTATTTTTTTAATTGGTATTTTTATTAACGCAGTAAAAATTTGTTTATATCACTTATTTAATAGTTTTGTTTTGGTTTGGGAAGATAATTAAAGCTATTTATTCAATTTCGGGGTTGATTGGTTTGGTTTATTCTAACTATTATTTTGACAGGAGCAGTTTTTAATTTGTTTATTATTTCATGTGTTTGTTTGGATTCATTATATTTATTTGTTTTTTTTCTACCGGTTAATTTATCGGGATCGGTTTATTAGTTTATTTATGGATGAATTTAGATTAATTTATCATCCTTGTTTTTTATTATTTATTTATTATACTGTATATATTTATTTACTCTTTTCAGTTTTTGATTTTTAAGTAACATAGTATTTTTTCTTTTATCGTTATATAACAGTTATAGCAATTTTTTCGTCCGCTTTTTGGTTTGATTTTTATAGTCTAACTAATATTTTGGGCATAATGGTTTGTTAATTTGCTTATTATTTACTTTATTTATTTGGGTTCATTGATTGCTTTGTTTATAATAAACACTATTAACAACATTTACCGGCCTGAATGTCCGAGAAATTTTCATAGAAAATATGCGTCCTCCGACAGGAATCGAACCTGTAACCTATACGGAACCGTCATATAGCCTGACGTGCCTTAACCTGTATACATATAAATACGTAAATTCGTATACTGAATGCATCAAAAATAGTTTTACAAAATTTTGGGCGGCTTCCTCACCGAAAAACAAGAACAAAAGTTCATATAAACATATGTCCGCAAATCCTTCGTTTTTGAGTTATTAAGTTTATAGGACGTTTACGGTAGATGGCGCTGTATTGTCATGTAGACTAGGTTATATTTGTTCTTCGTGTACATTTGTTGCTAGTCTGTCTTCGACGTTGAACGTGTGTATCGAGTTATCTGGGAAGTGTCGCATTTAACAAAGGCAGGATATTCATATCGTAAGCAGGCAGATATGATTTTTATATACGGCCGCGCGAATGGTAATGAACGCGAGGCTGCACGGCTGTATCAGATTGCGTTTCCAGACCAAAAGCAGCTGAGTCATCCAAGCTTTATTACGTTGTTGAGACAGGATCCATGGCACCACAAACTATAGTTCGAGGACGACTGATATCCGCTCGTACGCCAGATCACGGAGAACAGATCCTACAGGCTGTCGGAGACAGTTATCAGCACACGTCAAGTGGCCCTAGCATGTGGTACATCTCATAGTACCGCATGGAGGGTACTAAATTAGAGCAACTTCTGTATCCGTATCATTTACAAAGTGTGCAGGGTCTTTTGTCCTCTGATCACTCACCAAGGGGAGAACTTTTGCCGATGGTTTATTGCACAAACTGCCTATCCGTCTCTTCCGTCTTTTTTACACAACCCACATTTGTAAGCGGATCGGAATCCCTATGGTAGAATACAGGCTAGAAACCAGCATCAGTTTTCTATTAATGTGTGTGCTGGAATTCTAGTTGACTGTCTGGTAGGTCCACATGTTTTCCCAGCACGTCTTACAGGAGCTGTCCGCAGGGACATTATTTTGAATACACTTCCAAAGCGACTAGAGGATGTACCCCTGCTAGTAAGAAGGCGCATATGGATTATTCATGATGGGGCTCCAGCACATTTTAGTGACATTGTTCGCGATGCACTGGCAGACATTACCATGAAATATGGATAGACAGGGGATGACCAGTTCCATGCCCTGCACGTTCCCCCAAAATCAAGCCTTTGGATTTTTATTTTTGGGGCCTCCTAAAGCAATTGTTTTATGTAGTAGATATTAATAAAAGAGAGACGCTTCATCAATGTGTTATCGGGCGGTACGAAATCATTCGAGACCATGTAGGTGTATTTGAAATGGTTCTCCAATCAATCATCCGACGGGTGCATGCGTGTATAGAAACAAGCGGAGGACATTT
>OZ038496.1:91656326-91673826 GCA_964036315.1 Acanthosepion esculentum | reverse complement strand
AACATGTTTGAGAATGGTTGCTTCTCATATATATATATATATATATATATATATATATATATATATATGTGTGTGTGTGTGAGAGAGAGAGAGAGAGTCTGTGTGTAAGTATGTGCGTGTGAGTCTGTGTGTAAGTATGTGCGTGTTTGTGTGTGTGCATGTATGTGTATATGTATGTGTGTGTGTATGTTTGTGTTTGTGTGTGTGTGTGTAAAAATTCTCAGAATTAATCTGTAGAAAAAGATATGGATAAAGGAAAAAAGACAATAGGAAAACTAAACTGTAGTGCGTTTCGCCTAAAAAAACGTAAATATATTCATTTGAACAAATTATCTATAAAGGAAAAACAAAATGTTGATTGTTGCTAGAAAAATTTCGAAACGCTCATATACATTCATTAGGTCAACTAAAAGATTGCGTCTTTTACTTTTTATGTTTGAAGAGATTTTTATGTAGAAAAGTTGCTTGGATTGTTGTGAAGATGGATTCAACCATTTTCTTTTGATTTCTTGAAATATTTTTTGTATATGTTGGCTTGGGAGAGTAGTAATTCTATCTCGAAATTCTCCTGCACATGTCCTCATCAGAGTTCTCCCATCTTTCGATGGGACACGTGCGATATACAGATGAAAGACACTGTGCACTTACCCTGCACGCATTTCTGCATTCATAGTCGTTGCCTCGACATTCTATTTAATATAGCTTTAACTACCTGATGTTGGTACTACTTGGGATGTAAGTAGGAGAGTTCAGCCTTAGCTATCACGATTTTTCAGCGCCCTCTATTCTAGATTTTAGTGTCTATCTATATTGAGTCGTTTGCTCTAATTGGTGGCTAAAGGCTTGATGTTTTCCTTAAGGTGTGCGCGTGTGTGTCCCACCGGCTTATTCCCAACCACAGAACCCGATAGTTCCCGCTGCATCCTTAGTAGCAACTGACCCCGTAGATCCTTCACATTCAACAAAGTAGTGTTAAATTTTCAGTTACTAGCTAATTTAGACTGAGCTCTGTCTAAATTTATATGAACCCAGACATGTCTATGGTCCGAATAAACTACATTAGAGAAAACTGAGCAATACAAGGTAACAAAAAAAGTTCTGTCCGTTTTTAAAGGAAAAAAAGAAAACGCTTCACAGTATGTGTAACTTATATTTAGTCTTCGAAGTAATCGCCATCGGCACCCAGCACCTTCTGCCAACGTATCTCCAGCTGTTCAATGCCCTTACGGTAGAACTCGGGGGGTTTTGACGTAAAGAAGTACGTGAGGGCTTTGCGCAAGTCTGCTTCATTGGTGAAGGATTTCCCATGAAGATGGTTATCCAGGGAGTGGAAGAGGTGATAATTGGATGGCGCATGGTCAGGTGAATGAGGTGGATGGCACAAAGTCTCCCACCCAATTTGCTGTATGGTATCCCTAACCACTCGCGCGACATGCGGCCTGGAATTGTCATGGAGAAAAGCACACCTATGCTATTCACCAGTGCTGGCTCCTTCTGGCGCAATGCCTGTTGCACACGTTTCAATTGCTGCGAGTATAGGTCTCCAGTGACCGTTTGGCCCGTTGGTAGCAGTTCCTAATGAACCACTTGACGACCTGTCCACCAGACACAAAGGATAATCTTGCGTGGGTGCATAGGCGGTCTTGCGGTGTGAGGGACAGCATCCTGAGGAGACAACCAATGTCTGGAACGCTTGGGAGTTTCGTACAGAACCCACTTTTCATCACTGGTAAGCACGCGATTGAATAAGGATGCGGTACGGTGGCGAGAAAGCAGCGATACGCAGGCTGCCACTCGTTGTCCCTTGTGGACCTCCAACAGCGTTTGCGGAACCCACAGTTTGTACGTCTTACCTACGCGATGCAGTCTAACTGTTTCATAGGAAACGTTGAACTGTCTTGCAAGTTCTCCACACGTTAGACTAGTGTCCTCTTCAATGGCCGCCTTCAGGACTCTGTCATTCAAGACCTGTGGTCGTCCACTGCGAGGCTCATCATGGAGAGACAAATCTACCGACTTGAATTTTCGAAACCAATGCCTTGCAGTTCGTTCATCCACAACACTATCCCCAAACGCTTGACATATGCGGCGACTTGATGCAGCTGCTGATAAGCCCACTTTGAAGTCGTAAAGCAAACAGGACCGAATGAGATCTCTAGACACTTCCATCCTTCTCACAGCTGTCCGGCATATAACTGGTAGCCGGCACGGTGCGCGTGTTTTTTTATAACGTCGGATGTTCCTACTTCCGGCTGTCCGAATTTGAAAACAATTGCTACGCGCATTTCGTATATATTTCAACTTCATTCAATGACTAATCAAAAAACGGACAGAACTTTTTTGGTTACCTTGTACATATACACACATATACATGCACACACACAAAAACACGCAAAACACACACACACAAAAACACGCAAAACACACACATCCTTTAACACTCCTATCTGCTCTCGCTCCAAATCTTCTGTAACCCCTTGCGTGCTAGTGGCTTCCAGCCTTGCTTGGGGTGAAAAGCTTAATATATATATATGACATAAAACACCCAATTTTTTTCCAGGTATTTTATCCATATATATATATATATATATATATATATATATATATATATATATATATATATATATATATATATATATATATATATATATATATATATCTTCGACAGAATTGAGTCACTCTCAGTCACTGTGTGTTTATCCGAATCTAAAAATTTAACACGCTAAAATTCAGCTCCATCCCGTACCGTACGCTGATGGCTTAGCGAGTAGAAGTTCGGACTGACGCAAATTCAGTCGCGTTTCGATCGTAGCTAGAGGCAACCGGACGTCTAGCCACACTGATGAGCTGCGAAACAGTTTGTCTGTGGATGACAAAAATGTATATATGCGTGTGTGAGAAGCAAACGTTTTCTTCCTAAACTGGCCTTTCGTTGCTATTCTTCTTGTCCAACTTCATTTTTAGGATCTTTCCCTGAGTTAACCAATGTTCCCCACGTTTTCAAGGTGTTCCCATATAATTTGGATGTATCTCCTGCATTATTGGAACGGACCACCGACGAAGATTTATCCTCCCTCCCACTACTTCATCTGAGAAGAGTGTGTGGTTGAAGTTTTCCTTGGATCTGATGAGACTGCTTCATCTGATGTCATTATCGGGGGTAAAGGAACTACTACCTTTTTTCCCTGTGGCTTTTTTTTCCGGGGGAAAAATGGCCTGTTTTCCTGCATAACCAGCATACTATTACTCGTAGTTTCCGTCTATTCAGCGCCAGCCAGTTGGTAATGGGATCGAAGGCTTTACGATTAAGAATGAAGCTAAATCGAACTTCTCCGATCTTCTTGTCCGGGTTGATATCTCCTATGTCGCCATAATATTGGCAAAAGGCTCCTACATGGTGCCTCTCGGTGAAACTAGGAACTTCGTTCACGGTGCCTTATATTTTTTCCTGTCCGCAGTACTCCGCACTTTCTCGAATATTCAGGCCGGTGTGTGTGTGTATGCATATATATATATATATATATATATATATATATATATATATATATATATATATATATATATATATATATATATATATATATTACGCGAATCATTCATACGAAAAGCAGATAATGAAGTTAATGATAAAATAGATAACATAAAGGCACACACACGTCACACGTCGCCTATGTCCCAACACTTTTTGCCCACGTCACTACACTCACCAGTTTTACGAAGCTTACCATTTGTCTCTACCTCCCCTGATGATGATTTAAGAAACTGGAAAACTCGGACCATATTATTTTTAATTTGAAAAAGTCGGTCAAAAAAATTAATCAACACAAAATGTCTGTTGTCTTTAGTAACATTTACCTTAAAACACACACACACACACACACACACACACACACACACACACACACACACACACACATATATATATATATATATATATATATATATATATATATATATAACTTTTGTATACAACATTTATAATTCTAAATTAACATCATTTGTATCGTTCTCCATACATCATCTTCCTCAGTTTTTATGTCTATTTTAATTTTCTAATTTTACTTTTATTATTTATGTTTGATATTATTATTTATCATTATTGTAATTTTGATTTATTATTTGTATTAAGGATACTTTTATTAGACTAATTTGGAATTGGTTGTATTTGTCTTACCTAAAATAACGGGCCATATCGGTCAGTTTGGTGTATATACCGATGTACAAATTTCCACAGTTTAAGGAAAAATTCTGGGTCAGGTCAGTCGATTTAAGACTTATTACCACCCATTCATCTCCTCCTTCTTCCCTTTCCTTTCTTTAACCTCTCTCTATCTCACTTTTTAAAAGAACTTGACCATCCGTCACTTTTCTTCTTTACCTCCTTCTTTCTTCTCTTCTCTCTTGCTTTTGCTTCCCCCTGTTAATCTAATATATCAGTCCAGGCTATTGTCTCCATTTACTAAGAGATTTCGGTCTGAAGAGATGAATATATAGATATTCACGAAATAAATTATAACAGAAATGAAACTTCAATGTTTTCTTTTTTTTATTATTATAATGCTGTTTACATTGAGCTCTCCCTGGATTAATATCCTCCATGGAATTATCCCTACCATTCACAAACTGGTAATATATATATATATATATATATATATATATATATATATATATATATATATATATATATATATATATATATTTACTTTACGAAAAACTAGGTAATCCGTATGGGTAGACCCAAGGAGGGTAAAATCCAGAGAGCTCAATGTAAATCAGAGCTAATAATTTAAATAAAAACAAACCACTTTAAGGTTCCATATGATAAATTATTTCACCACAGCCCTTTTAAAGGACAGCGGATCATCAGATTTTATTTCCAAAGGTTGAAACGAAAAATGAAAAGAAATTTACACATTTATGACGGGCAGTAATAAGTAAATTAACGAAGTGAGGGAGTGAAGGGGGTAGAGAGACATGATTGAGTTAGATGTAACATTTCTATTCTTTCAAATTTAAATTTTTAGAGGAAATCCAGACATTGACACATTAAATCTGTTAACGGAAGATATATATTGATATGGGAGGGGAATAGGACAAAAAGGGATAAAGAGAAAGAGAGAGAAAGAAGTTGTGATAAAGTGTCATTAACTTTCTTTGGAATGGACGCTGTTTTTTGCTTTACTTTGAGAGTTCATAAATATTATAAGTTTTTATATAAGTTTGAATGTTTAAACAGTGTAAGGAATTTAATTATATGTTAGTTAAAGTTTTTTTTAAAAACTTTATTACAAAAATTTTGGGGATTTAATATGAAATAGTCGATTAGAAAAATATTCATAGAATTTACATTAAAACACTAAAAATTTTATTTTCAAATATAAGTTTACTTCTAGTTGTAATTGATTATTAAGGTGATATCTCTATCAGTTTGAATTTTATTCATGAGTTCAATTAGCGACTATTTTTAGATTGGTAATTTCATATACGTACATATATATATATATATATATGTATGTATGTATAGACTCTCCCGTCGTATTCGACGTATGAGGGTAAACATCTCAGTTCCTAGGAACCAACAACCCCGACATCAGCACATATGATTTGATTATAGAGGTGAAGGTTTTGTGCCGATACATCCACACTTTTTCAAGGACCGAATACAGAGACCTGGTGCACTACGTTCCACAAGGTCCCCAAACGATTCTCCGTAGGTTTTGAATTCAGAGTTGTCATTCTCCTAGACCAGTTGCCAGCCAAGGCTATAGAACCCAGTCTGTCCTGCTATTTACGCATAGATGGAGGGAGAAGAAGAGGATTCATAATTTTTCCAGGGGGATTAGCACGTAAGTGAACGTAATGGATTCGAGTGAAAGTCGAACTCGGCTCTCCGATTCCCCAATTTAAGCCGCTATCCATTACTCCACCGTTGATGCATAAAGATGTGAGATTATAAAGATAGAGATTAAGTAACTGGAGTAAATGAATATATGCTAAATAGTTTAAATCCCCAGGAAAAAGGAGCGATATGTAGATAAGAAATAAGAAAAATTCAATGATGACTCATCTTATGTAAAGGCAGACTGTTATGGCTTTTGTAATGAGACCATAGAAAGAGTTAAACTCTAACAACTTATGATTGAGACTTTGATCTTCCTTTGAGTAATAGATTGACTTTCAGAAGAACGAAGAAATCTACAATGGATCCGTTCTCCTTTGAGCTCCGCCCCAACCCGAGTTAACTCTCATTCGGCCGACCAGTCCTTCTCGTCCACGAGTGCAGGTGTAACAGCTTTCTCTGCCAGAATATTTCTGTTATCCTGCAGGTTCTGGCACCATCCACCTGTTTCGTAACCTATCAATTCCTTCTTGAAAGTACCACTTAGCGATACTAAGATGTTGGCATTGTTACTAATGGTAAGAAAACGACTCTACATGGTGTCTAATAGCATATGATTGGATTCAGATGGAAAATTGTGCCATCGGAAACAAGATAGGCAGTTCAAGAAAAATAATAAGCAATTAAAATGACCAAGTAGTAATGAATAAACTATTAGGAAAGGAGCATATTACAAGTTTGCAATATATATATATATATATATATATATATATATATATATATATATATATATATATATATATATATATATATATATATATGTATGTGTGTGTGTGTGTGTATAAAAAGAGACAAGAGGAAAAAAATATTTAGCCATTAAAACTTTCCTTCTTACTCATTTTGTTCCTTTACTGATACACTCTATCTGATAATTATTTACACACAGACACACACACACACAAACACCCCCCCATATATATATATATATATATATATATATATATATATATATATATATATATATATATATATATATATAAATGTGATCATTGAAGTCAACACTCAGAGGCGAGAGACTGTTTCAGGATAGACGCAATCGTCGTGGCCTAGCGATTGCGTCTAGCATGAAACAGTCTGTCGCCTCTTAGTGCTGACTTCAATGTTCACTTTTACACTTACATAAGTGCTATCTCTGATATTGGCCACTTTATCCCATAAATATACCACAAATTTAAACTATTATTCATTAAGATATATATATATATATATATATATATATATATATATATATATATATATATATATATATATATATATTTGTGTATTTAGGCAGCAATCCTTCTTTCAAGCACATTTCATTAAAAACGACTGACAAGGTGCTTTTATTTAGTTTTTTATATAATTTCGCGTGCGATCTAATAAAGTTTTTCTTTATTAGATCGCACGAGAAATTATATAAAAAACTAAATAAAAGCACCTTGTCAGTTGTTTTTAATATATATATATATATATATATATATATATATATATATATATATATATGAGATAAGGATATACATTTTTATATATCAAGAAAAATATTTGGAAAAATGTATCCCAATTTTGAAATTATTTGTTTGTGACGCGTTTCTGCCTTTATAAGGGATGCAGTGAATTTAAAAAAAGAAATTCAAAAGTTAAAATTCTCAGTATCTCTCGTTCATGCACATATGTCGTCGAACCAAGATAACAAATTTAGTCCGATGAGCTTCTAAAGGACAAAAGGCCTCTCAAGAAATAATTTCTAAACTTTGTTATACATTTTTACCAATGCATATATATATATATATATATATATATATATATATATATATATATATATATATATATATATATTTGTATTGCTTTTGTATGTGAAGTAATTAGTGGAAAGTGCTCAATATTTGTGATAGAGCTAACATATGCTGTTGTATAGATTTGAGCTTGTGACCCTGATGATCGCAAACGCGTGAAACCCAAGGTGACAAAGTCATATTCATACAACAGAATATATATATATATATATATATATATATATATATGTGTGTGTGTGTGTGTGTGTGCGCGCGCGCGCGTGTGTGTGAGGTGCGATTGCTAAATTGTCGACTAAATTACGAAAGAATGAAAATAGTACTGACATTTCATTTTAACTGATATATTTACCAAAATTACATAAAATATCTTGAAATACTAAACAGTAAACGAATTCAATAAAATTGCCATTGATTTCAGCCAAGGCACCCAGACAACTTCGGAATCTCCTGCAACTCTTCTGGACGGTCTTCTTAGATAAGTTGATCATTGCTGCCATCATGCTTGCCTTCACTCCCTCTTTTCCGAGTTAGTTTGGTCTCTCGCTCAAATGTGCTCCACACAATAATTAACGTGGTCGCGGTCTGGGGAGTTAGGTGGCCAGGTGTAAGGGATAATTCGATCGCAGAAATTGTCTAACAGCTATGACTCGGTTCTTTTGATTGTGTGGTATGGGGTCGAGGCCTTTTGCCAGGCATTGATTCCTTTTCTATGGATTATTATAACGTTGCAAGTTATTTAATGGCAAATAATATTTTTACATTCTAAGAATTTGGATTGGGGAATAATGGTTTAGGGATAAAAGTCTTACTAATTAATCCAGATCTTGTGGGGGTAAAGGTGCGTTCATACTTTTCCCTAGGATATTTGAACGTAAATGAATATAACGAATCCTACAGGAATTGAAACTCCGATTAATAATTCCGAGCCATTATCCATTATCCCCGCCGCACATCCAAGGTTACAGCACCTGAAAATTGAAGCCAAACCTTAATAAAATTAATTATAAATACTCCACAAACATTTTAAAATGTGTACAATAGATAGTTTCTAAAGGTTAATGTTCATACTAATAGTTATTCCTTTATTTCTCGACTACTTATATCGGAAAATCTTTCTAATGAATACCTAGTTACCTAGTTACCTAAACAGTGTTTGTTAGCCACGGGATACCACAGCGTTCTTGAGTCCACATATAAGAAAGTTAATTTTTAGATGATCACAACAATCTTTGTCTTTCCCAATCATGGACATCACAACACTTACCTAATTAACAATACACTGATGATGACATTATACTATGTCGAAAGTACTCGGATAATAAAATAAAATATAAAATCAACACGGCGTTTTCTTCTCGTCCTTCAATAATCATGCAAAAAAGGTTATCCGTGAATATGAAAAGGTCATATGGAGAATAAGTAGACAGAACGTGTCAAAATTATTCAACGAAACCTGACTTAATGAAAATATGCTGCCGAAATATACGCATATATATATATATATATATATATATATATATATATATATATATATGTGTGTGTGTGTGTGTGTGTGTGTGTGTGTGTGTGTGTGTGTGTGTGTGTGAAAGATTCGTTGGAACAAAAAAACAAACATACAAAAAGAAATCATAAATGGCGAAACTGAAAAAGTGCTTAGTGGGTAAATAAGTAGCTATGACTAAAATAAATCTATTATTAGAACAATAAATCGATGTATATAAGCTCCTAGTGAATATAAAACAGAAACAATTGTACTCACGACCCACCCCTGAGACAGAAAACGAAGAAAATTCTTTACTGCCTGCACAAAGTCGATCAATTAAGATTAATATGAACACCTTCTAAAAATGTAAATGTTTAGCCAACCGAGCATTGTGCAGTAGCCTTCCTCAGAATATTTCAAAACACAACCCAGATAGTTCACCGAATGTGGCCCAATCGCTGACTCACAAACCGAGTCAAGCAATACTGTCACTGACTACACCCTGTTTTATATGAATAGATGCGTATTATTGAATCCGGATCTCCAAATCCAAGTTGGTTCGCATAATATTGTCATCCTCTCAATGACATTTAAATTGGTAAATAACAGAACTGCTTTGCATCGCAATCGTATCAACGACAGTAGAAAAGCCAAAGGTCTCAAACTCCGACACACTATTTACAAGAATATTCCTGGCCAGACATTGTAGTTTTAAATAAACTGAAAATAGACAAGGTCCAAAAACTACGGGAGTCTTAAAACATATGTTCCCTCATACGTTTAACAACATTCTCCGGATAACCGTTATCCCGGAAAATATTGAAAATGTTCACGAAATACCCCACCCTACTTATAAGGTGAACATATCATCAAAGCACCATGGGCTAAGGTAGAGATTAAATTAACTTTACGGGATTTAGAGACAAATGAAATTTAATTTGTATAGAAACTAGTAAATGTGAGCCTATGATGGTAATAGACGACTCTTCCTCGCGTTCAAGATGCACATCCGAAAAGGACATCGCACAATCATTTTCCAATTCAACAGTAAACCAAAAGGACGTACGAAGGGAATTAATCTTAAGATGGAAAGCACCCTCCTCCTCAAAAGAATTAAAAACAGAAAAATTGTCATCCACATAACGTAAGTACATACACGTTTTATTGCAACTTTCAAATAAATGATTTTCATAAAAAAACAACAAAAATATTGGCCAAAACAG
This sequence comes from Acanthosepion esculentum, assembly GCA_964036315.1. Taxonomy (NCBI): domain Eukaryota; kingdom Metazoa; phylum Mollusca; class Cephalopoda; order Sepiida; family Sepiidae; genus Acanthosepion; species Acanthosepion esculentum. The sequence goes on along the minus strand of OZ038496.1, from coordinate 91,663,449 downwards.
GACCCAAGAGGCTACCCATAGATATACCATCAATCTGGGCTTTCATAATAGTATCAAAACTAAATTCAAACCTCTCAGTGGCCAAATGAAGAAAAACTCCAGAAACAAATTTTCCAGAATATTAGAACCACTCTTTCTTGCTTTGCAATAATTTTGGGATCGGTAACTTGCTGAAAAGTTCAACATGATGGTAGTTTGAGAAACTTCTTAAGACAGTGTTATATCCAATATTTTGCCAGTTCCACTGAAGGGTAGGAGCCCAAAGTTTTATACATCCGCCAATGTTCCTTCTTTCTCCAGACTTGTCAAAATGTGTTTTCACCAGTGAAAGGTACAGAAAGTTTCGAGAATGCAGTCCTCTTAGGTAGAATTTCTCACTAATTGGTACCTTCTATGCCAGCTTCGTAATTTCTGCTTTGGTTGTGAGTAACTTACACATTACTCTTTAACAAAATGATCTAGCTGTTCGCTTACCTATTTAAAGATGAAGGATTTTTCGAGTAGATCGTTAGGTACGCCATGTCAATTCCACTTTTGAATATTGGCTCTTACCATACTGGTATGGGGTCTGTTATTATTGAGTGGCTCTTTTGTATGACATGGTAAAAACATATGAACGTAATCAGACCAGTTCAGAAACCATCCAGGAACATGTTTGTTTAAATTAACGCTCCATTAGCCAGCAGAAATTTGGCGAGCAATAATTTAAAACTGTATCTATTTATATTTCTAGAATGCTTCCAGAGCTTTTGCGTATTATGTTTTATATTTGTAAATAAAATCATGTGTAGACAAACATTTCTTTATTTCTCTTGAAACATATTTTCTTTTACAGGATAAAATTTATTTAACTCAAGCTTTAGATGAGTAATAATTTTTTATGATATCTTGTTTCCTGTTTAGAATTGGTTTTTCAGTTCCTTCTAAAGTCTTCTTCTCACTTAATTTCACTCCCATTTCCCGATTGCATCTTAGTGGCATTATAGCCTTGCTTGCGATGAAATTATCAATATATATATATATATATATATATATATATATATATATTCATATATTCAAGAAAGCCAGTTCAAGAAAGACATTTGCGTCACTAACACAAAACAAAAATAAAAGAGAATATCTCATATCGGGGATATTTAACATCGAAAAACAGAAAGGGAAAAAAATTAATTATTTTTAATAATATGTGGTATTCTCCACCCTTTGCCTGATGACGGTCCCGAGACCGGAAACACGTGTAGCAAAATTATGGAAAATAAAGCATAATATATATATTTTTTTAAAATTCAAATTACAACCAAAAACGTTTGTGGTTTCTCTCTTCTTTTTAATATACACACTTTTCCCTCGTTGGAATTACTATAACCTTTTCTTTTCATATATATATATATATATATATATATATATATATATATATATATATATATATATATATATATATATAAGTAAAGACAATCCTTAAAAATCCATTTCGGTAGTAACTTATTTCATGAATATATTTATTTAAATATTCACTTCTTCAGACGGAAGGTTTTTGTAGAAGAAAAAAAAGAAGATAATTTTATTTTATTTATTGAAAGTAGTTGGGTTTAAAAAATCTACGGGGTCTTCCTTTATAAATTTCATTTTAACATCAAGAAATTCATTAGACAACTGGAAAGGATCGGTATAAAATTAAGTAGACACAATATGTTTATATTATTCAATGAAATATGTTTGAATGAAGATATGCTGCTTAAATATACATATCTATGTATATTCATTTCTATCTAACTATCTATCTATCTATCTATCCAAATTGTTCTTTCTATCTATCTATCTATCTATCTATCTATCTATCTATCTATCCAACTTGTTCTTTCTATCTATCTATCTATCTATCTATCTATCTATCTATCTATCTATCCAACTTGTACTATCTATCTATCTATCTATCCAAATTGTTCTTTCTATCTATCTATCTATTTATCTATCTATCTATCTATCTATCTATCTATCTATCTATCTATCTATCCAACTTGTACTATCTATCTATCTATCTATCTATCTATCTATCTATCTATCCAACTTATTCTATCTATCTATCTATCTATCTATCTATCTATCTATCTATCTATCTATTCAATTTGTACTATCTATCTATCAATCTATCTATCTATCTATCTATCTATCTATCCAACTTGTACTATCTATCAATCTATCTATCTATCTATCTATCTATCTATCTATCTATCTATCTATCCAACTTATTCTATCTATCTATCTATCTATCTATCTATCTATCTATCTATCTATCTATCTATCTATCTATCCAACTTGTACTATCTATCTATCAATCTATCTATCTATCTATCTATCTATCTATCTATCTATCTATCTATCTATCCAACTTGTTCTATCTATCTATCTATCTATCTATCTATCTATCTATCTATCTATCCAACTTGTTCTATCTATCTATCTATCTATCTATCTATCTATCTATCTATCTATCTATCTATCCAACGTGTTCTTTCTTTCTTTCTTTCTATCTATCTATCGATCGATCGATCGATCTATATATTTTTGACTTGTTGACTGTCATTTTTACTGTTTTCGATGTCATAAAGGTTCTATATGATATAAATATGAATAAGCCAGATTATTTCCATTGGAATTACTCCAAACATTAAGCAAAAAACCGTAGCAAAAATAATCGTTAATCAGATAATCACTTTTTTTCTTTATCTCAGCGCCGCATCTATTAATCTCCTCAAAAAGAAATCGCCTTTTCATTTCAGTTCACTGATGCGAAGTTTGCGGTCGCTCTTCCTGAACCTTTCGTCTGAGATGGAAATTCCGTTCTCCATTGTGTTGATGATTATATCACCAGCGTTGAATATAGAAGTAGCATTTGATAATTTAATTCATGGTTGTCGTTCTTTGTTTTGTTTTTTTTTCTGATTTGAAAAGGATGCTGGTGCCCACATGCAATAATTAATCTTGTCTCGATGCAACATTTTCGTACGTCAGTCAATTTATGATGAAATCACGACCACAATTAACCTCTGTCTTTGATGTCAACTTCAAAATGGCCAAACTGTAATAACTGGGATTTCACCCATTTCTCATCTCAACTGCCTTGACGTTGATTATGTGTTTTCAGCAGGCAATTATGAAGTCGATTAATTCAGGCGGGTTTAATTATGCCTGAAACCATTGTGAAAGGATTAAGTATATTACCGATAAATAATGAGAGATTGATGTTTTTTAAGTTAGATTTTTTTAAAAAGAATTAAACATCGATTGAGAAAATGAAAGAAAACGAGAAGTAAATTACAAACAAAAAACACACACTAAAAACGGGAAGAAAAATAAATCAAATCTATTTATTCATTAAATGATCTGAGAGAATTCTTCTTCTCTGTGCCGTTTCCTTTCAGGACATTTCAGCACCGAAATCCGAAGGCGTATTGGGTGCCGAAAGTCGACTTTCAAAACTGAAGTACAAGGAAAAAGAAACAAAGAAAAAGTATTGAAGTGTTACGTGATATCTATCCTCATATACAGCAGTGAATGTCAGACAAACTCACCATATGTGAAGAGACTTTAAGCAGTGAAGAAGTGGTTCTAAAGAAAGATGCTGAGAATGCCATGGACTCAATGTGTGAGCAACGACGAAGTATCGGAGAAAATGAAAAACCAAAAAAAGACACACTTAACATCAGAAAGAGATGGTTGAAATGTCTAGAGCACATAATGAGTTAACAGAAAAATTTGACACTCAAAGGACATATTGAATGCAGTGACGCAGGGAAAATTTGACACTCAAAGGATATATTGAATGCAGTGACGCAGGGAAAATTTGACACTCAAAGGATATATTGAATGCAGTGACGCAAGGAAAATTTGACACTGAAAGGAGATATTGACTGCAGTGACGTAGGAATAATTCGACACTTAAAGGACATATTAAATGCGGTGACGCAAGAAAACAGCGCATAAACTAGCTTGTGTAAATGGATGACAGAACAAGGTTTAGGAGAGATAATAAAAAGACAAAATTTACTGAGAGCTACAAAAGTTAATAAATTGTGGAGAGCCATGATCGCCAACATAGTGCTTTTCCCCCCTGTATAGTTCTCTTTTGCTTTTAATGACCACTTTCTACCTTTGGTATCCATTTCTTTGACCTGAGGTTTGTCTTCAAGACCATACTGATAAAACCAAGTTTCATCTCCAGTGACAATTCAGCTCAGACAACCTTTAGGATTTTGATTCAATCAAATTAAAATGTCCATCGTAGTTTCTATTCTTGTCTGTTGTTGATCTAGGTACAGAAAGTTTGCCTAACTTTAATTTTTTAGACAACTTTGTCTGGGTGGAACCAAAGAAGATACATACTCCCTTGTGCAAATTAATTGAAACAACCGCTTTAGTTTCCCTTCTTTCACTATACAGTCAGCTTATGACCCACTGGAGTGACAGGGTGTAATTGATTTCTAGTCTTTTCTAGTGTGCAGTAATATGAATCTATTTTCGGGCTGTATGATGAGATTTATTTGGCCCTGAAAAATACAGCATCATCCGTGGTTGCATCAGATATTCATCACGCCCAGACACTATTGTCTCGACTGTCGATTAGTTGTCCTAAGGCTACTGTTTGCATTGCACGTTACTCCAAGAAAACGCACGAAAATTGTAACGCTGCACAGACGCACTGGCAAGCCTTAACAGTGAGCAAATCAATGTACTGTAGACTGGCCCAGAAACTCTCCTGATTTAAATCCAATCGAGAATCTGTGGTCGATCTGCAAGGAACGACTTAGTGAAATGGACATACGATGTCCTAACATATGCACTGGGCCATGTTTCATTGGAAAAATACGAAAAAAAATAATAACGGAATTATTCGTTTTATTTCAATTAATTTGTTACAAGAGTGTAATAATTTAGTGATTATCTGTGCTGCTAATTGTCAGTTTCCCCAATTTAAATCTCGAATAGCATCGATTTTGAAAAGGGTTATCGTTTTTAAATTCCTCATTTTTTTTCTGTGAAATATCTCCGTAAGCTTTTCTCAAAGCACGCACTTTTCGCATAAATCTGATGTTAGTCCTTGCCTCAATTTTGACAGGATTCACGCTGCTTCAAAGAAGCCTGTTTTAAACTAGAGCTAACTTCAATCTACTATCGCGTTCACACAGCTTATAAGATGCAATTTTACTAAGTTTACTGTTTACCCTACCAAAGTAAAAAATCATAGTTTCTGCTGCTATTTAACTCCTAGGTAGAGGAATATGAATTATTACCATTTTCAAGGGCATTAGTGCGAAGTGAACAAATTTGACTCGTTCAGAATTTGGAATTATCCTGTCGGCCATCTTGCAGACATAACTTAATTAGCAGAGGTATCGCTGTCTCAGAAGAGTGACAAACGGTGATCTTACAAGGACTGAGGCGTGTGTGATTTTGTCCGTCTAGTACGTGTCTCTGGCTGTGTAGTCATTTTCTCTTTGGGAGCCTGAAGTGTGAATTCGGTTTTTCTGTATGATATAAATACCGATTTGATGCTTCAGAAGTCCATTATTTGTCATTGCCTCAGGGCCTTACGTTTTGGGCGCAGATTTATAGAAATGGGTAAGTAGAGACTTACATAAATAGGTCAAGAATGAGTGAAAATAAAGAAAACAGTTAAACGAAGCATTGAAACGGAATGCATCCCTCGTCAAGTTGATTTTGAATTCAAAGTTGCTCTTTCGCAAAGCATCCAGTTATTACTATAAATTTGATCTTTGTTTTTACCTTAATTTTGACAGAAATCACGCTAATTCAAAAAGGCTTGCTTTAAACTAGTGTTATATTCAATTTACTACCGTAAAATACTTCCTGTTCACACAGGTTAAAAGATGCAAGTCTAAGTTTATTAAGTAATAGTAAAATATTTGCATATTTTTTTTATAACATCCACTGGAGAGTGATGGAGCTCGTCAGGTAACGAGGGTGATTTCAGAAATATTAAAACTTCCTCGGGAGAGATATTTATTAATTTCAAAGTTCAAAAAACTCTAATCTCCGCTTAAATTAGGATCCTCTGATTTTAATGATTCAATTTCTGTAGAGCTCCAGCTACACCGACAAAGCCCCATGCAAATCATCCAAAGTGAAGGTATCCAGAACTAATGTCACAATCTCCATCATCTTCTCAATGTCTTCAAAACGACTGCCTCTGAGGTTCTTCTTCAGCTTGGGGAACAACCAAAAGTCATACTGAGCAAGGTCTTGACCGTAGTTGGCAGCTGATCTCTCCTCTGATCTAGCACTAACAGCTTAGCGGTGAAAGAATAGGTGGTTATATTCAATGCCTCAAAAACCAAACTAGTGATATTCGCCCATCGCCGATCTGACCTATAACTTTCACCAATCGAGATGAATGGATGTCCCCACCCCAGACAGGCTTCGTGCCTTGATCGCCTACTGGAACAAACTCAGCCCAAACCTCCTGTTATCCTCTACCTCCCTAAGAGACAGATCAGACTGAAAATGGGGTACTGCTGCCCTATGCGTGCAGGAACTACATAGTCTTTACTTTCCACTCTCAACAGAGTCCAAAAACCCCTCCGCGTCCATGTAGGTGACAAATTATTTCCACATTATAACCCCATTCTCACAGACGAGACGACCCAAGCCTCTCGCTGCCCTATCGCTAATTCCATGGAGAGATTTCAGGCGAACTACATTACTTAGTTCCACCATTTCTAACCCTCATAGCAAAACCCAACTATGCCACATCCATTGTAGCTAACCATTCTCATTCCCTTCGTATATATTAGTGAAATGGAATTCCACTCGAACAGCTTCTTCCCACGACGAAGCATCAGTGACGAAAGATTAAATGCGTTTATGTTTTTTTTTAGAAATGTGTTATTGCTAACGGATAAAAAACTTTTGGATCGTGCAGTCTCCTATACTACCTGAATTTACTAAAAACAAAATAATTTCCATACCTGAGGATGACCGTATGTCCAGTTGAAAGTACTAGCAGATTAAAAATAGACCTTATACAATTTGTATTTATTAAAAACAAGGATCATAACATTCATCGAGTGGTTCGTAGGTTAATGCAACTTTAAAATTTTGTTTG
>OZ038496.1:91543826-91653826 GCA_964036315.1 Acanthosepion esculentum | reverse complement strand
AATTTTGATGTGTTAAATTCAAATTTCTCAACACTTTTGCTCTATCACATCTACTTTTTTTTTTGCTTTCATGTATGGCATTTTTATTATCAGTCAGTCAGTTTTGTACCATGCTTAGGTGATCATCTATCTTTCGATACATGATCGCCATTTCTTTCTACGGTAGACCAGTTGCCATCCAAGGCTATATAACCCAGTCTGTCCTGCTATTTACCCATAGCTGGGTGGGAAGAGGGCTCATACCTTTTCGAAGGTTATTAGCACGTAATTGAATGTAATTGATTCGACTGGAATTCGAACTCGGCTCTCCGATTCATCAATCCGAGATGCAATCCGTTTTTTTGTTTTGTTTTACATATATATATATATATATCAACAAATATATGTATTAAACAACAATTTTACAAGTGACAAAGACATCAACATTTGTGTTTGTGTGTGGACGTAAAGAGTTTGTATGTTGGTGAAAGTTCGTACGTACGTGTATGTGTGTTTCATGGCGTTTCCCACAAGTAGACGAAAACGCAGATCTCGACGAGAGATCACATTTTTAAATGTGTCCGCTGAAATGCAAAGTGAAAAAGAGAACGAGGCAAGAAGTCGCCCAGTATTTATAGTGTAGGGAGAGCGACCCCCAGTGAACAATTTGGGAATTAAGGAGGATCTAACTCCAACAGAGGTAATCAGCCAGTTTTTCCCAACTAAGAAGTTAGTGCAAGATCAGCTGCTAGTCTCGGATTATCAAATCCCAATGCGCATTGAGATAGCGAAAATGCCTTACAAAAACTGAGCATAGTATTAAGAAACAAACATATCGTTAAAAACAAAAAAGGGACCGAACTGCAGTATAATTTCAGTCATCCAATATAGCAGGGAATGTTAGATTATTTTGTGTACTTTTGTATACTAGTGAGCAAACCAAAATGAGCTGACTCATTTTATAGTAACACCCATAGAAGATTAACCAATCAGAAGACAAGAAATATTCGACCCGATGTGTATAAAGGCGGCCATTTTGTTTTCTTTTTCGGAATATCTACTGCTAACCTGTCAGATGAGGAGAACTGCAAAAGTACGTTTTCCTAGTCTTTCCAAATATCCACTGCCAACCTCTGATATGGAAGACCTTAAGAATTCCTGAATAGGTGCTACGTAACATTGGTGCTGATACATTGGACAAATTACTTCCTACGTCGGACTGCTACATTCAAACTACATTAAACATGTATTACAGGGAATGCTGGACAATCTCTTCAGAGTTGAAGATGAATCTTGAAGCAACAGAAATGTGGTTCTACAGAAGGACGTGGAGAATATCATGTCCTGAACATTTGAGCAAAGATGTAATATTAATGAAAACAGAAACAAAAAGGACACTTTTATTTAACATCTGTAAGAGGCAATTGAAATTTCTAGGGAACATAATAAGAAAAAGTGTTTGGATAATTTGATACAGGAGTAATTGAAGGCAAATTAGACAGAGGAAAACAACCTATCTAGTAGGCTTGAGTAACTGGATGGCGGCGCAAGGTTTAGGAGACATTACAGAAAGGTAGAATTTGTTAAAAGCTACGAAGAAGAGGAAAAAGTGGAGAGCCAGGATCGCTTAAGTCCTGAACAGACGCGGGATGTAGAAGAATAATTCAACCGAATGGCTTTTTACATTGTATCTTCCTTTTCACATTAATTTTCATTTTAATCTTTTCTAGCCACACTTTGTTCTTTCTCTTTTTCAATTAACCATATTCGCCCTGCTAATCACGCAACTTTAACGAAGGTTCAGTGAGTGCTATGTCATGGAACGACGTGACAAGGCAGTAATTAGGGTTTGATTTATTTACATGACTGGCGATAAATTGAAACAAAACATAGCAACACTAAGAAGAGTAAAACAATGGAGAAGACAGACGACAATTTATTCCTCTATTAAGCGGTGAATAATTATCACTTCCCGCATGAATTAATCCACCAGGCAGACAAGTTTGTTCGTCATTCATCTTATTCTCTCTCTCTCTCTCTCTCTCTATCTGTTTTTGGCTTCGTATATACAGATGGTGCAGTATTGATTGCAGACGGAAGTTAACCCTTTGAGCCCTGACCACAGCTTTACCGGTGCTAGAAAAAAATGACGTATTGCCGCCAGTTTAACAGTGGTAGAGAAAAATGACTTAATGCCCAGCCATTAGTTTAGTGGTGGGTAAACACTTGCGTCGTGTTTTCCTATTGGTTGTCTTATTTTGAACAGCCAATCAGAAACACCGTAATATTCTGATATTATACCAACATGCCCACGCCTTTTCATTGTGTTTTAGTTTTGTGCATGTGTTTTGAATTTAAAAAAAAGATCGTTTTTACTATGTAGCGTTCAGTATGTCGGAGTTAGCTCCTCCTCATTTCCTTAATCCTTCAACAGGGGTCTCTCTCCCCTGATTATAAATACTGGCTGACCCTTCTCTCTCTCTCTCTCTCTCTCTCTCTCTCTCTCTCTTATTCGACTCAGGCCTCGGGCCGCAACCTCGCGTCGCAACCTCTCGCGGAGGCGAGGAAAAACGTTCTCTTTTTCACTTAGGCCAATATGTGACATCTCACAGATACAGCGTTTCCCATATTCTGGGAACACGCTAAGGACAATACACGTACGTACGGACACTCAACACAACACACACACACATAACTTCTCCATACAAACACTATGTAACTTTTCATGTCTTCGTGTATTAATATATTTGTTTACCCTTTGGACTTAATGTCCGACATTCTCATGTAGCTGAACCGGCCAGCAGGAAAGTTTAACCTTCCGATATCTCTTCACCATTTCACTTCCACGGTCCGCTACAAGTATCTCAACCTGGACTGTCAGGGAAGCAATCAGGAAGTGACATATTTTGTAACTACATTTATATCTACCGTGATACATTACATACTAATTATTTGCAATTTTGACTCAGGAGCTTTAAACAGAAGGGTTAAAATTGTTCAGGAACGCAGGGTTCAAAGAGTTAAACCAGATGAACTCCGACTGAAGGTGGTGAATGAAAGCAAGAAGAGTACAGAATGCATGGATGTTAGCAAAAAGATGAGTCCAAGGTGCGAATTGCAAATCGGTGATACCAAAATCACAAGTACAAACATTTAAATATATTAAGAATATATTTAAGAAGTTTTTTAACAAACGACTGAAAGTGTGCCATTGAAATCCGAAGGCGGATTGTGATAGCTAAAGATGCATTCCAGAAACAAAGCTAAGTATTAAGAAATGGAAAAACTTCGCTAGAAACAATGAAAAGAGCACTGAACTGTTACGTGATATCTGTCCTTCTGCATGGCAATGGTTGCTGGACGGTCTCCCCAAGAAGGAAGAAATAACAAGAAGCAACAGAGATGTGGGCCTACAAAAGAATGCCGAGGACACCATGGACCGAACATGCGATCAACAATGAAGTTTTAGAGAAAATGGAAACAAAAAAGAAACTAACACTTAACATCAGGAAGAGGCAGTTGAAATTTCTGGGGCACATAAGGAGGAAAGAGGGTTTGGAAAACCTGGCACTCATAGGACTGATTGAAGGCAAGAGTAACAGAGGAAAACAACACGTAACATATTTAGTGAGCTTGAGTAAATGGCGGAATAGGGTTTGGGAGAAATAACACAAAGACAAAATTTATCAAGAGCTACAAAGGACGAGAACTTGTGGAGAGCCGTAATCGCCTACGTCCTGGGGCGAACACGGCACATAGAAGAAGATATATTTAAACTTAAATATTATTCTATTTTTGCTTTTCTGTTTCTTTCTGTCTGCTAGGGTGTGCGGGTGGTGTAATGGATAACGGCTCAGAATGAGAAATTAGTGAGCTGAGTTCGCGTTCTGTTCAAGTTCATTAATCATTCATTATTTAGGAAGCGTGTGCATCTGTCTATTTCCGCCCCCATCTATGGTTTAAATAGTAGGACTTTTATCTGGATAGCATTGTTATCATACAACAAATTGTTAATGCAATATTCACTCGCAACAAAAGTTATTCGTAAAGGGTTGATAAGCCGTAAAGAAAACCAATCAATTGATTTTCTCAATTAATTTTATATTGTATTCTATTGATATATTGTTTTTATTTCATATATCTAACCCTATTATCAGGCATGGTAACTCGAGTTGAGAAATCGGGTAGCCAAGTTCGAATACCAGCCGAGTTCATTACATTCACTTGTGTAAATAATCTTTGGAAAGATATGAATCAATTTTTTCTCCCCCTACAGTCTAGGGTGGAAATTGGCAACTCTAAATTAAAAGCCTCTGATTACGGGTTAATTAGACTCACCAACCCGCAATTAGTCATGTGGGGTGAGTATGGCTACATCCCTGAAGACATGGAGTGAGAAGGACCTGCATTAGATTGATTGGTTTGGTTTTAGATTGTAAGTTTTTTTGGAGATAGTAATGACGGTGGAGTAATGGATAGCGGCTCGGATTGAGGAATCGGAGAGCCGAGTTCAAATTCCAGTCGAATCCATTACATTCACTTACGTGCTTGGGAAAGAATCATCTTCTTCTCCCACCAGCTATGAGTAAATAACAGGACAGACCGGTTTCTATAGCTTTGGATGGCAACTGGTCTACCGCAGAAAGAAATGGCAACCTACTGTGGGAAAAAAAATCTGCCTCGTCAGTCACGTATCGAAAGATATTGTCTAATGATCACCTAAGCGTGTATCCCACATGGCACATAATTGACTGAATGATTTAGTGATACAAGTATTACTAATTAACCCATAGGTTGGGGAAAAGAAGTGTATTGAATGTGGTATTTGCGCGTATGTGAATATAACGAACCCAACGGTAATTCGAACTCGACTCTCCGATTAACACTTCTGGGCCATTATCCATTACCTTACACGCAAATCCAAGCTTACACCAGCTAGTATTCCTAAACAGTCACCTACCGAGGTACTGTCCATGGTCGATCTTGCTTAACTACGGTGTCAAGTCGGGGTCGGAGGAGCATCATAATCTCCAGTATGCGTATATTAATGCATACTGATGAAAAACATCGTCTAAAAATAGACTGCCATCCTTTTCATTTAGTGGAATTCTTGTATTATTTATTTATTTTGCGTTTAGGTTAGCAGTTTGCCGACTAAGTCGTGGTTATTGAAAAGTAAGTTTCTTTTTTGTCTCCAGTACTATTCCCTAACCACAGAGCTATACCTGCAAGCACTAGGCTAATAACGGACACATACATTTTCGCTGCGTGAAAGGAATCCGAGACGCAAAGAGAATTTCATTTCTAATATTAGTTTTCTATAGACATAGTCTTGCGCCCCGTGAGTGAAGCTGTTAGAACAAAGGAAAATTGGTTTGGGAATTAAGGAATCAATGAAATCCATGTAGAGGAAGGTTTCTTTTGTAGCTGAAGTGGTTGCACATTGGTTCACGTGGTTCAATCCAGAAATTTATAAAATCATTTTCCTGCTTAGAGAGGTTGGCATATTGTTGCAAAGCACAATCTTTTTTTTTTATAGACATTTGCTCTTTTACAGACTACATTAATGTTAAAATTTGGTTTAAGTTTTTTTCATTATAATTATTGTCGGTTGACCTAAAAACACGAATTTTCCTGGAAATTGAATCAAAGTAACAGTGAACTGAGGTGGCAATATTTTCATCATGATTCCAGAACTCATCGGAGTATACAAGCGTGTCCGTTTTCTGTAATCATCCAATCTTGACACTGACTGAAATTTTCTCTAGTAAACTTGTAAATCTCAGCACATATAGATCCCCTGTAAGAATGGTGGTGACTTCCACTCTCTTAATTAACCATAATTTCCGAGATGAGCTATTGTAACTATTTACACTATTTTACCACTGTTGTCCTCATCTTTATTGTCATATTCACGACGTTTCAACCGTGGTACCCCCCAGGTTTCTTCAGAATCTGTCTATATTTCTGAGATGAGCTATTGTAACTACTTAACTTGTTCAAACTGTTGTACTCATCTTTATTGTCATATTCACGACGTTTCGACCGTGGTACCCCCCAGGTTTCTTCAGAATCTGTCTATATTTCTGAGATGAGCTATTGTAACTATTTAACCTGTTCAAACTGTTGTCCTCATCTTTATTGCCATATTCACAACGTTTCGGCCACTGTACGCTCCGGCATTCTTCAGAATCTGTCTATATTTCTAAGATGAGCTATTGTGACTATTTGCACTATTTAACTTGTTCAGACTGTTGTCCTCATCTTTATTGTCATAATCACGACGTTTCGGCTGTTGTATGTTCCGGCCTTCTTCAGGTGGTATACTTTGGAATTTCGAATTTAGATTGTTCTAGTTCCACCTGCCATGTTTCAGTTTTCAGCTATTTTCCTTCTGTAACTTAACTCTCAAATTTTTTGTTTACCTCTGCTGTGGCCAAGTATTGAACTCACTACACTGGATTACTTCAACCAGCGCATTTATCCACTGGGCTATGTCAATTAATTCTTAGGACTTATAAATGTAATGTCATAAGTCTAATTTTACCAGAGCTTATATTGTTGTTTTTTTCTCCTCTAGCTCTATGTACTTGTGATTCCCATATTGTATTCATGTCTATACTTGGCCAGCATAGAAGATTTTTGTGAAGTATCATTTTATTTAAATTTGAGCAAATTTATCATTAGCTTAAAGTTGGCATTTTCCTCATTTCAGATGAAAACGTGTAAATTTTCACTTCTCAAAATTCTAGTTTACAATTCTAGATTTGATATAAGTTAAAAAGAAGGCGTTTAAACTATCTCCAGGGGATGAGCATGAGTTAAACCGATTCTATTTTCTTCATGTATGATAATTTAGCTTAAAGTTCATATTTTCCTGAATTTCTACTAATTCAGTACCAGGTGATCACATTCAATGACTTCGAGTTTCATCATGTAAGTGTCATTTCGTTCCACTCCTATTGTTTTAGGAATTGGTGTATGGTTTCGGTCTGTAAAAAGCTTTTGTACATACAGTCAACGACGAAATTATTGAAAATTTATGGCAAGAATTGAAAGTTCAAATAAATCGTCGGTCACCAAAAAACCTTCAGGAATTAGAACGTGTAACCATTGAAGAATGGAAGAAAATCCCTAAAAAGACTTGTTCAATTTTCATTAGAAACTTTAGAAAACGATTGAAACAAGTTACAAAGATAAGAGGTGATGCTATTGACTATTAATATTTTGAAAATTGTTCAATTTTTTTCTATTTTTTCGTACTGTACGAATAATTTTGTCACATCTTATTTTGTATAATTCGCTTGTCAAATTTGTTGTAATTAACCTGTTGTTCTGAAAATTGAGTTTTATATTCGTTTTTGTGCTTATTAACATATAAAAAAACTGGCTTCATACGGGCATTCTGAGAAATGGATAAAAATATTCAAAATTGATGGGTGTACGAATAATTTCGTCGTTGATGTAGGTATTGAGGCTTAAGGTGAAATGTAAATTGAGCATTACTTTCCGCGTTCTGTCAACTCATGTATCAGATGTCACTGCTCAGTAAGCCGTAAACGTTAATATCAGATATAATACCTGCGTGTTCTCTGTCATTTCTTTTTATTATCATTGCTACTGATCTCTCTGATCTCCTCAAAATCACTCTTAGAACATAATGTCATTGCTTTAATATATAAGATCACACTGCTTTGGTTTTTGTAACTTATGTTATTCATTTATCAGCTCCTCGTCCAACCGTTTTTGAATTTAAAAACGTCCTTTAACTTACAGTGGTGGCGACTAGACTAGCAAAACACATTAGCTACTGCGAGAAGAGACGTATTTATATCTTTCCCCAGGGTATTTGTGAGAAACTTTATTTCAACTACCCCGGCTAGAATTTGAACCCGTCCTGCTGAATCCGTTATGAGCGAAGCAACCACCACTACTACTACTACTACTACTACTACTACGACAACTACAACGAATAATAATATTCGTGTATATCAATTATTCTTTTTCGAACGCTGGTGATCGACTTCTCCTCTACCTGTTTTAAAGCATCATAATCGACGACTGATTGTCATTCGCTTCTCTGCTTAAATTTAAGCGGCAAGTCACAACTGATAAATTATTTCAAATGTTATTTCGTGGGTATCCATTTTCGAGTATGCTATTGTTTCAAAGAGTGTGAATTGCTAGACAATAAAAAAAACATTGCTCTTCAGAAGTCTCTTCAATGCGAAGGCCGGTAAACGTAATGTACAGTGTTAAAAGCAACAATAGAGAACAGGGCGTCTATTCAGACATGGGTATCCACAAACAAAATAATATTTACAGTAGTAGAAACTAGTGTAAGATAAAAATCTATTTATTAATATATATCTATGTATATACAGGTTGCTGCAGCAAAATCCGACTCTTGACAAAAAGAAACCGAAATAGGCAATAAAGACAAAAGTAGTATATGCAGCTACCCGACAGTTTATTTAGCAATTAGAGGTACATACTACATTTATTTTTCAATGTAACTGCTGCTAGCGGCGACGACCATCTCAAGGCAGGCGCGAAATGAGTCATACGCTTTGGCGACCATGTCCATAGCGGCGAAAGCCTCTACGATGACAGCCTTCAGAGACTCGACCGTGTTGTGGGCGTGCTTGTTGGTCTTTGCATCGATCACGTCCCAGAAGAAAAAGTCAAGGGGGTTGCAGTCAGATGAGGAGGGCGGTCACAAATCCGGCGATCAGTGGTGAGGATCATTGTTGAGCAGCCACGCCTGGGTCATCTTGGTCTTGTGTGCAGCGATGTGGACGTCATGCCTCCGTTCTTCTTTCAAAAGGGCCTGAGAGTCACCTCTGAGATCTACTAGGAAGTGCCGACGAGCGTGGTGAAGCCCTGGATGGACAGGATCGCCGCCGGACGCCCCATACGTCTTCCAGCAGGTCTCCGCTCCTGGACTGCATATACAACTTTTGTTTTTATTGCCTATTTCGTTTTCGTTTTGTCAAGTGTCGGATTTTTGCCGCAACACCCTGTATGTCGGATGTAACAGCAAAATTGTTCAAATCGTGTAACAGTAAAATTGTCCAATTGTTAGATTAAGCTCTGAGCCGCTGTATCTTAGAAATGACGGATGGAATTCTCCGAGATTTTAATAACGCTATTGGACTCGAATTTAAGCAATAAGGATTTATAATTACTCTCCAAGCTTAACAGAAGAATCGTGATGAAATCAATCATAAACGAAAATGACACGTTCATCATTAATCATAGATAAGGATCAGAAACTCATGAAGGATTAAAATAAAGTTCAAACATATATATATATATATATATATATATTACTCCAGGATCATTTTCCAACTTATTAAAAACAATCTTCACTCTCTCTAACTTTCTAAGTTGCTGTCCTAGAGTAACAAGTTACTTCACAGGTTTCATGTACAATTTCAATTTCAATTTCAAGTCTATATTCACTGCTCTTTGGACTGTGGTAACTGGAAACTCCTCTCTCACGTGCCAGAAATGTTATGGATCGAGTTGGGTCTTTTCTAATTGATATTATTAGCTCTAAGTTTAAATGATGATTCCTTTTCCTGTTGGGAACACCTGGTCCACTTTTCGTCTCTATTGTTTCTACTTCTTCAAATTTATTCACCGTTCCCTTGATGGTTCTTGAATGGACTTTGAAGATGAAAGCTCGAGTATGAATGTTGGTACCATTATGAAGGCTTCCTCTCACCATTGCACATTTCGGAAAACAGTGGGGCTGACACAAAACGATTTTAATCTGTTCCCTTTCTAGCTGAATAACTCAAATGGTTTTTCGGTGATTCTTACGACAGATGGTGTCAAGATGGCTAAACGTTGGACTACATTTAACTATTTCAACAGTAAATGGGTGGGACCTAAGCGCCAATCTAGTAGCACGCTTATTGTAATATGGCTGTCATAGATTTTAAATGTATACATAAAATATGACTGGTAGCAAAATACGAACATACTTTTGATACACAATAGTAGATAAGTTAATAATAACAAGCATTATCTTTATCATCGTCATAGCACCAGAATTATAATAAACCTGAAATATTGTTTATTTTCTGCCATCTTTCTTTGAACAAATAAATAACAAGCTGTTTTGTAAAAGTCTAGCCTTATAGGACAGCTGTTGCAATATAATAAAAAAAAATGCGTTATTTAAAATAAAGGTATACAGAACTGAACACTCTCAATACAATCAAACACGTTCAAATTTTGGTCAGGATTATTATAACAGAGGTATTTGCAAAAGACATATTGTAACAATATGAATCAGACTGAGGTCTTGTTAAACTTAAAAGCACAGGACCAGTCGCACAATTTGATATGTAGCATTTACATTCGACTGACGGTTATCAGTAAGTGAACTTAAAAGCACTGAATGAGATAACGTATTGGAAGGAAGATTAATTACTTTTTTAGACGAAGATGATACGACAAAGACAATTGTTATCTATAAAACTGACTGCGCAAAGGAAAAAAAAAACAAAAAAAAAACGAAGTAGGCCATAAGGAAAGAACGGTGCACCCTCAACACTGACTCCTCGACCCGCTCTAGCTCGCTAATACTAGTAAAATACTACCTGGTTTACTGCTAGATATTGTTTTGTTTTTCATTCATGGGTAACAATCTGCCGGAAGGGTAATTTTTAAGACACACGCGTTTGACTGAAAGAAACAGCACCCTTTCAACGACCCTGGGTTTTGATCTGAACTGCAAGAAACTGCCTCCTTTCAAAGAACCTGGTGTTTGATCTGAACTGCATGAAACTGCACCCATTCAAAGAACCTGGTGTTTGATCTGAACTGCATGAAACTGCACCCTTTCAAAGAACCTGGTGTTTGATCTGAACTGCATGAAACTGCACCCTTTCAAAGAACCTGGTGTTTGATCTGAACTGCATGAAACTGCACCCATTCAAAGAACCTGGTGTTTGATCTGAACTGCATGAAACTGCACCCTTTCAAAGAACCTGGTGTTTGATCTGAACTGCATGAAACTGCACCCTTTCAAAGAACCTGGTGTTTGATCTGAACTGCATGAAACTGCACCCTTTCAAAGAACCTGGTGTTTGATCTGAACTGCATGAAACTGCACCCATTCAAAGAACCTGGTGTTTGATCTGAACTGCATGAAACTGCACCCTTTCAAAGAACCTGGTGTTTGATCTGAACTGCATGAAACTGCACCCTTTCAAAGAACCTGGTGTTTGATCTGAACTGCATGAAACTGCACCCATTCAAAGAACCTGGTGTTTGATCTGAACTGCATGAAACTGCACCATTTCAAAGAACCTGGTGTTTGATCTGAACTGCATGAAACTGCACCCTTTCAAATAACCTGGTGTTTGATCTGAACTGCATGAAACTGCACCCATTCAAAGAACCTGGTGTTTGATCTGAACTGCATGAAACTGCACCCTTTCAAAGAACCTGGTGTTTGATCTGAACTGCATGAAACTGCACCCATTCAAAGAACCTGGTGTTTGATCTGAACTGCATGAAACTGCACCCTTTCAAAGAACCTGGTGTTTGATCTGAACTGCATGAAACTGCACCCTTTCAAAGAACCTGGTGTTTGATCTGAACTGCATGAAACTGCACCCTTTCAAAGAAACTGGTGTTTGATCTGAACTGCATGAAACTGCACCCTTTCAAAGAACCTGGTGTTTGATCTGAACTGCATGAAACTGTACCCATTCAAAGAACCTGGTGTTTGATCTGAACTGCATGAAACTGCACCCTTTCAAAGAACCTGGTGTTTGATCTGAACTGGATGAAACTGCACCCTTTCAAAGAACCTGGTGTTTGATCTGAACTGCATGAAACTGCACCCTTTCAAAGAACCTGGTGTTTGATCTGAACTGCATGAAACTGCACCCATTCAAAGAACCTGGTGTTTGATCTGAACTGCATGAAACTGCTCCCTTTCAAAGAACCTGGCGTTTGATCTGAACTGCATGAAACTGCACCCTTTCAAAGAACCTGGTGTTTGATCTGAACTGCATGAAACTGCACCCTTTCAAAGAACCTGGTGTTTGATCTGAACTGCATGAAACTGCACCCTTTCAAAGAACCTGGTGTTTGATCTGAACTGCATGAAACTGCACCCATTCAACGAACCTGATGTTTGATTTGAACTGCAATAAACTACACCCTTTCAACGAACCTGATATTTGATTTTAACTGCAAGAAACTGAACCCATTCAACGAACCTGGTGTTTGATCTGAACTGAAAGAAACTGCACCGTTTCAACAAACCTGATATTTGATTTGAACTGCAAGTATCTGCACGCTTTCAACGAACCTGGAGTTTGATGTGAACTGCATGGCATCAATATCAGCAGAAACGATGTGCGATGCATTTACGCCAACTGAAGTTCTGCTACACATCTATAACTTGTGAAGTAGAATGTTCAAAAAGTGCTTATTAGGACCCCAGAAAGATCTACACAGCAATTTCTGATTAGTTATAAAGACCAGGGTTTGAATCAATGAGAAAATCCATCATACGAATGATGCTGTGTATTTACCGACTTACGATAATCTATAGGAAGATGACTGTCGTCGATATAAATATGATGCATATATAGTTTAACAAAAAATAAGCAAGACCATTACATTAGCACATATTCGACTGGTTAGAGAGGCGTCATTTCAACCACCAGGGGAACCAGTTTCAAATCCCACAATGTGCTATTAGTCAAGAAAATTGCTTATAGGTAATATCGACCTCTTTTACGGCCATATTACGTTGAAAGGCGGGTTCTTGTTCAGTCCTCAAAGTTAAAAAATACTTTGAACCTAGTCAGTACCCAGATGGTTGATCGCTTGGGAATCCCAGGTGCTGCGACCCATTATCAACACGCATTTGGTAATATCCTATTCCGCCACATGAACGTCAAAGATAGGGGAGGAGTGCTTCCAATAAAGAACTATCAAATTTCTTGAATGAATTGTTACCTTACAACTCCCCGATTACGCATCTCGAGTCGTTACCCTATACCCGACGCACACATTATTCCCAAGCGGTCACACTTCTAGGTAGTGACCAAGCTCGACGTTGCTTAACTTTCGTGATCGGAGGAGAAACAGTCTTCCAACCTGATTTGGCTGCAAGCTGGATCAAGCTTGCAGTAGCTTAAATTTTTATAGAACGATAAAAAAATATCAACATATTTTACTTTGATGATCGGAGTTTCACCTGAAGAAGAGTTGGAGAAGAATATCACTAGAGTTGCCGTAGAATAAATGGAGTTTGCATGCCTAAAATGGACTGTCTGTGAATTATGGGAAGGGAATTATGGGTATTAAATTTTATATAGAGAGTTAATTATTACGGTTCAGTTACATTTGACCTAAAATGAGACTGGTATTCGTGCGTAGATTGCCTAATAACGACTTGAAACCAAGGCATACTGAAGTTAATAACAGTTTAAGTGCTGCGATTTCTGATCTAATAAAAAGACTTCACACCACCGAGAAATCTTGACAAATATCGAAACTAACATTTCTGCATACACAAATGATCTGCTAAATGACATCGTCTGTCTACCATTGGCACTATTAATTACAGAGTTGAATCGACGCTCAGGTAAACTGGACATTAAAAACAAAAGAAATTCTTACGCTAGCAGATATTAGACGGATAGAAAATGAATTCAGTAAATCCACAAAAATAGAAAAGGACGTAAGACAAAAGATGTGACTTCTCATCTGACATATTTAACCCTTACAGCGAGATGGTGCTGAGAGAATTAGAAGTTCTACAAGGATTTATTATTGGTGGAGGCATTTATAGCAACATAAGGTATGTAGATGACCCAGGTTGATAGCAGGCAAAGAAAGGAAAACCACAGGAACTATTAGAGACGGTTGTAAATTTTGAAGAAAGGACTAACTATTAATTTTAAGAAGATAGAATGTATGCATCTCAATAAAAGACAAAGCCCTGGATACCATCTACGAATTGGGGATCTAAAATGAACAAAATAAAAAATGTAAAAATCTGGGAAGTGTTTTAACAGAAGACGAAAACTGTGACATCGAAAGCCAAATTCGCATTGGAATAGCACAATATATATATATATATATATATATATATATATATATATATATATATATATATATATATATATATATATAAAACGGGATTCACGCTTTACAAGTCTCCAGGGCCTTTCGATGTAGAGGGTTTCGTTTGGAGACCATTTATGTGTATAGGAGTGGAAGATGACGATGGACCCTAGCCTTTAATATGTTATGATTGTAGAGATCGGCGAAACATCCTGTTGGTATTTTTTTTTCCACAGGCCTTTGTTCGCGGGTAGAAGTTTCCTATGTGGAACTTATTTCTCACCGATGGAGTAGCGATTTTCCAAGCGTAGCTTAGATGCGGCACATGGCCGAAAGTATGGGGCACCCAGTGAGGATCGAACTAGTCATTTGTAATTGTGCTAGAGAGACAAGCTTGCTAACCATTACACCGCCTCGGGGTGCCCTTCTCGCCGATGGAGTGTTAAGGGAATGTGGATGATTTGCTACTATGCAAGTGGCATGGGGTATCCTTGCTGTGATGGTTTGTCTCGGTGGGACCAGGGAATGTAGTTCATCCGAGCATTTTCTGTAATGGTAGAGCAGCAAGAAGCTTGCAACATCCCGTCTTACTTTCTTTAGATGGCGTTAAGCCTTCTAAAGAAAGTATTAATAAACAGGAAAATTTCATTAGAATCAAAGAAAAGGGTTTTCAGCTGCTCTGTAATAACGATCCTCCAACATGGCAGTGAATGCTGCACAAATTCCTCAGAGGTGAAAAGAAAACTTGAGGCAATAGAGACTGTTTTCTAGAGAAAAAAAATATGATGAAAATACCATGGGCTGAACATATGAGTGATAAAGAAGTTTTAAGGAGAATGGCACAAAAATGACACTTGTACTTAGAAGCAGAAAGTGTTGGCTGAAATTACATAAAGAGGAAAGAAGGATTTGAAAAACGGATACCCACAGGAGTAACAGCAGGGGAAAACAGCGATAAGCTCCCTAACAAGCTTGTGTAAACGATTGGCAGAACGGGGAATGGGGAAGGTGGGAAAAAGATAAATATTGTTAAATGATACAAAGGAAAATCGGGGAGGGCCACGATCATCCATTTCCTGAAGAGATAAATATTATCTTTTCATTCCTTTATTCACTATTAAACATTCCTATAAAAAGAAAGCAAAATTAAGATTAATTATCTATAGACCCAAATCCAAACCGAAAACTAGATTCACTTGACATTGGAATAGAATTCCAAATCAAGGATGTAGCAGTTCCATTAGGCTACAGGGGATTTGATTTGATTTTTTTTACAGTTTATCAACCCTTTGCGTGTTATTTAAAATCAAATCAATCATTTTATTGTGAGAATATTTTTTTTAATAATTTGGGTTTGGTCGATTCCTTTTCTCCGGCTTATCAACCCTTTCAGGGTTATTTTTAGCCAGAAAATATTCTTTGATAGTAAAAGTTTTCTTTTTCAAAATGATAATGATTTAGTGATACACGTTTTACTAATTAATCCATATCTGGAAGAGGAGATGTGAATTCATACTTTTTCAAGGGTTTTTGCATATATGTGAATATAGCGAACCCAATCGGAATTGGAACTCGGCCCTCCGATTAACAATTCCGAGCCATTATCCATAACACCACTTGCACATCCAGGCCATAGGATAATATTGAAGAATATGCACTGCATCATTTGAGTGATTGGTGTTGTGGTAAACCCTCCTATAGTAGAATGAACTCTTCCTCCTCTCAAAAATACTAACTGCGAGACTTCCTAGGGTAGAGTCGTAGTAGAGTCGTAGAGCAGCCGAGACGCAGTGTAACCTGACCGTTCGGGGGGACACTTCTAACTGCTTATTACTAACACTCTTGTTTTGTATATATCGTCTTCCGTGTTTTTCTTTCTGGCCTCTAAACAGGCCACAACAATTGATAATTGTCGTCGTCGGCATCCAGCCGTCTCGGGAGGCGATGGAGTAGCGCCAGTGCGCTACGAGCCTGAGCGGGATGTATGGAGAACCAGGGCTACCCGGACGTCTAGTTCACCCTCTCGGCCTTGCTAGTAGAGTCCAAAGGAAAGGATGAACCAATACAGTTTGGTACCAGCGCAGCTGCAGGAGTTGCCGGAAGGTAGCACAGAGTGTCGACCATCCGCCTTAGGGGCTCCACTCCGGATTTGTGTAGGGTTTACTCCTTAGCTGTTACTTTTCCCGAAGATTTCCATAAGGCAGTGGAGCTAATTAACCCATAGCTGGGATTTGGTTCATGGGCACCAAGGCGTGTCCACACACCAGTGGGCCTGCCTGCCGTATGTTAAGGGGGCCAAACTCCTCCTTCGTCCCCTGTAGTTTAGTCCGCAAGGTGCTTGGTTGCCATGTGTTGCCACGAGGAGGCACTACATAGGGCTTTCTGATGGAGATGCTATATACTGTCAGGGAAGACTTACGCACTCGGATCCCCTTTTCGCATTGCTGTTAGCCAGCGGCGGTAACTGAAAACGAGAAGCGACAAGCACTATCACTACAAACTACCACACTAGACGCATCACAACAGCCGTTGAGACACAATAGGTAATTGTAAATGCCCACAAAACATTTAAAAAGGAAAGAGAATAATGAGGATCTAGGTATTTAGACCTCGGTAATGTTGAATCAGGTTAGATGCTTAAAGAGAAAACGTTGGACATAAAAATGATTTGCTGGCACTTTATACCCACCAGGGATTACTAGGAATATTTGGTGCAAATGTCTCAAGATTATTGACGATATTATGGCAAAGTTGAGATTTCACTTTAGAGTGGCGTCTCCGTTTATCATTAAGCATAGATCATTCAGGAATCCAAGACTTGGCATAATCCGTATGGCGACAGGTTTAGGTTAAGAATGTGTCTGGACATCTAAGACCATTCCGTTCTGTGAGCTGAGGAATGGTAATAAATCCTTTCGTAAGCATTGATTTTTGACCTTTTTTGTAATAAGGACGCATCAAAGGATTATTTGAATTGATCTTCCCAGCAGTGAGAAATTATTATAAATGACGTACTGTATCTAATCTTTGAAAATGTCAAAGAATCTTCTTCTTCTTCTTTTTCTTCTTCTTCTTCTCCTCCTCCTCCTCCTCCTTCTTCTTCTTCTTCTTCTTCTTCTTTTTCTAAACTCCGTCTTTTTCTTTATTGTTTCATATTTCCTACCATTTCTTCTTCTTCTTCTTCTTTTTCTAAACGTCTTTTTCTTTATTGTTTCATATTTCCTACGATTTCTTCTTCTTCTTCTTCTTCTTCTTCTAAACTCCGTCTTTTTCTTTATTGTTTCATATTTCCTACCATTTCTTCTTCTTCTTCTTCTTCTTCTTCTTCTTCTTCTTCTTCTTCTTCTTCTTCTTTTTTCTAAACTCCGTCTTTTTCTTTATTGTTTCATATTTCCTACTATTTCTTCTTCTTCTTTTTCTAAACGTCTTTTTCTTTATTGTTTCATATTTCATACGATTTCTTCTTCTTCTTCTTCTTCTTCTTCTTCTTCTTCTTCTTCTTCTAAACTCCGTCTTTTTCTTTATTGTTTCATATTTCCTACCATTTCTTCTTCTTCTTCTTCTTTTTTTAAACGTCTTTTTCTTTATTGTTTCATATTTCCTACGATTTCTTCTTCTTCTTCTTCTTCTTCTTCTTCTTCTTCTTCTTCTTCTTCTTCTTCTTCTTCTTCTTCTTCTTCTTCTTCTTCTTCTTCTGTGAGCCGTATCTCTTCAGGACGTTGGTGATCACGACTCCTTACAATTTCCTGTCTAATGCAGCTCTTAATAGATTGTCTCTTTTTGATATCTCCCCTAAAGCTTGTTCTGACATTCATTTACACAAGCTCGTTAGGTATGCAATGTACTATTTTTCTCGGTACCCTTCTGCCTTCAGTACATCCTGTGAGTATTAGATCTTCCAAACACGCCTTTCTCATTATGTGCCCTAGATATTTAAACTCTCTTTTTACTGATGTTAAGTAAAAGTGCCATTTTTGTTTCTATTCCCCAGGCCTTCTTTCCTCATTGTATGCCCTAGAAATTCCAACTCTCCCTTTCTAATGTTAAATACGAGGTTCATTCAATAAATATGGTGATTTTTTCGGTATATGGACTTCTAATACAGATAGAAGCTTACTTTTGTTTTTTTTCAACGTAGTCTCCCAGCACTTTCACACCCTTTCCCATCTGTACACAAGCTTCCGTATTCCCTCAGCGTAAAAATCGTTGGACTGATGTCTCAACCAGTCGCTCACAACACTTTTGACTTCATCGTCACTTTTAAACATCGTGCCTCTCGTGAACGCTTTCAAGGGACCAAACAAGTGAAAGTCTGAAGGGGCTAGGTCTGGGCTGTAAGGGGGATGAGGGAGCAGTTCCCAGCCCAGCTCGTTGATGGTCTGCACCGTTTGGGCTGCTGTGCTGTTTGTGCTCTGCAGTAAGCATATTTGACACCCACCGGCAGTTGACCTTGTGTTCTGTCCCAACAGATAAGCTCAAAGTCCTTGCAATGTCATCCACTGTCACCCTTCTGTCAGACTGAATGAGGTCATTGACTGATTCGATCACCTCAGGAGACCTCACTTCTGTAGGCCTCCCAGGCCTGTCTTCATCCTTAACACTGCTCCGTCCTTCTTTAAACAATTTAGCCCACTTGTAGACATTTTTTGTCTGAAACATGCGGCACCATACACAGTTGTCTTTCTCCTATGAATTTCAACTGGATTGCACGCTTCAGCAACCAAAAACTCCTGGAGCATGCTTCTTCTTGGTCGGCCGTCTTTGTTAATCGCCAAAACTCTCAAAGTTTTTTTTTGTAATCTGCAAAAGAAATTAAATCCATGTGAAAAAGAAGTAAAACAAAAAATATATAAAAAAGTAAGCTTCTATCTGTATTGGAAGTCTTTATACCGAAAGATTCACCTTATTTATTGAATGACCCTCGTATAAGTGTTGCTTTCGTTTGCATTTTCTCTAAAACTTCGTCGTTGTTCATATGCTCAGTCCCTGGTATTCTTAGCTCCCTTCTACTGAATCACATTTCTGTTGCTGTAAGTCTCTTCTTCATCTCCGAGTAGAATGCCCAGGATTCACTGCCATGTAGGAGGACTGATGTTACACTTTTCATTGTTTCAAACGGATTCTTTTTCTATTTCTTAATACTTTGCTCATCTTTTGAAAGACAACTTTGGCTATCCAAATGCATCTTTATATTTCAGCGTTGCGTTATCCGTCATCTGTTAGAACAATTCCCAGATGTTGAAATTGTTTTACTTTATTGATTTTGGTATTTCTAATTTGTCATATAAATATTGGACTGCCCTTTTTGCTGACAATTTTGCATCCAGCCTTTGCGCAATTGACGTTTAGTCACATCTTCTTGATTTACCGAATTACTTTCTGTCGGAGAACTTGACTTTTCTGTATCATCAGAGAAATTAAATTTAAAAAAACATATTATTGCACGAATTATTCAAACAAGTATCCTCATAGAAATTCGACCTGACTATTTCACAAATATTTAAAATCTCAAATGGCGTTTGTTTTCGTGTCAATTTCTGGTGTCTTCTTCTTCTTCTTCTTCTTCTTCTTCTTCTTCTTCTTCTTCTTCTAAACTCCGTCTTTTTCTTTATTGTTTCATATTTCCTACCATTTCTTCTTCTTCTTCTTCTTCTGCTTCTTCTTCTTCTTCTTCTTCTTCTTCTTCTTCTTCTTCTTCTTCTTCTTCTTCTTCTTCTAAACTCCGTCTTTTTCTTTATTGTTTCATATTTCCTACCATTTCTTCTTCTTCTTCTTCTTCTGCTTCTTCTTCTTCTTCTTCTTCTTCTTCTTCTTCTTCTTCTTCTTCTAAACTCCGTCTTTTTCTTTATTGTTTCATATTTCCTACCATTTCTTCTTCTTCTTCTTCTTCTTCTTCTTCTTCTTCTTCTTCTTCTTCTAAACTCCGTCTTTTTCTTTATTGTTTCATATTTCCTACCATTTCTTCTTCTTCTTCTTCTTCTGCTTCTTCTTCTTCTTCTTCTTCTTCTTCTTCTTCTTCTTCTTCTTCTTCTTCTTCTTCTTCTTCTTCTTCTAAACTCCGTCTTTTTCTTTATTGTTTCATATTTCCTACCATTTCTTCTTCTTCTTCTTCTTCTTCTTCTAAACTCCGTCTTTTTCTTTATTGTTTCATATTTCCTACCATTTCTTCTTCTTCTTCTTCTAAACTCCGTCTTTTTCTTTATTGTTTCATATTTCCTACCATTTCTTCTTCTTCTTCTTCTTCTTCTTCTTCTTCTTCTTCTTCTTCTTCTTCTTCTTCTTCTTCTTCTGCTTCTTCTTCTTCTTCTTCTTCTTCTTGTCATTTTAGGAAGTAGGAGAACATGGCTTATTTATTTTTACACATAGAATTATCAGCCTCGTTTTGAATTGTATCGTTTCTATAACGTTGCAAATGTTCATACCCGATTTTTTATTGTTAATATTATTGGGGAGTTATAACTCTGACTAAGTAATTATAAAACTCCTAACATTTATATATACAAAAAACTCGTAAAAATGATAAACAGCAATAGGTGGAAACAACAAAGTTATTATTATATTTTATCTATGTTACGTTGGAGACGCGAACGACACTCATGCTGAGTAAAATCGTGAGTGTCGGGTAAAATGTAGTTCAAGTATGGATCGGAATACGACAGAAGGATAAGTTAAAAAATAAGCAAATTCTATACAGTCTTTCTCGTATGTTCATATATATATATATATATATATATATATATATATATATATATATATATATATATATATAGATAGATAGATAGATAGATAGATAGATGTGTGTAATGAGTGTCCAGATAATTTAGTGGTAAAAATACAAGAAGTGTCTGGGGTTTTCTGATCTCAATATTTTGTTCAGTGCTAACAGATAAATATTACTATTATGGCCTGAAAAAGAAAAGGAGGTGAAATTTTCGTTGACGCACGTAATAACGCCGTGTCCGTGTGAATTGATTTTCTGATAGTGAGAGTGTCATGTGTTTATATTTCTACAAGAGAAAAGTGGGGTCGATTCTCATTGGTTTATAATAAGAAAATTAATGATAATAATAATTGTTATAATTATTTTATCATAATTATTTTTGTATGCGTCTATATTTCTGAGATGAGGTATTATGTACATTACTTACATTATTCGGACTATTGTCCTCATCTTGTTGCCATATTTATTACAACGTTTCGGCCGTTGTACGCTCCGGCCTTCTTCAGGAGGTTGGAATGTCGAACTGAACCCTTTATTTCGATCACTGGGGTAGACGGTTCTAGTTCCACGTGCCATGTTTAATGGATGTCAGTTATCAGTTATCTCCTGTTAATTTCCCTCTGAAACTTCTCCTCTGCCTTAACCGGTTTTTACCAGAGCTCATATGGCAATTTTTGTTGTTATCGCTTTTGTCAGGCACTCATTATTACTGGTTCCCATAGTGTATTCATTTCTATGCTTGGACGGCTCAGGAGATTTTTATTTATTTATGTATTTCTTCATAGCATGAAATATAAAATCATTGCTACTTGACACTGGCGTTTGTTTCCATTTCGATTTCTGGTGTGTTCTCCTTGTTGTTGCTATATTTAAGTGGAGCTGACAGAGGGAAAATACGTTGTAAATACGTTGTAAATAGCAACTCTGTAAGTTATTCTGATCTGGATAATACAGAGAAACCTTGCTAGTCGATAAACGTTTTCTTGGATTTTTTTTTTTTTTACAAAACGTTCTCCAGGATTGTTGTCATTGTTTAATGTACATTCTGTGCAAAGGCTTTCATCTTTGAAACGTAGAGCTTCGTGATTCGATTTCTTGGTTATAGTATAGCGTACGTATTGACACTTCCTATTCGGTTCTAGAGTTACACGTCTAATTCTGTATAGTTTGTCGTCATAAATATTGAGTGAGCTATCAGCTGTCAGGTGCGGTTGGTATCGATCAAATAACTAATTTTATTGCAAAGTGAATTCTTTACAATATCTCGCATGCTATTTTTATTCAGTAGTAGTCATTTTAGTTGTGGATGAAATGGTTTCTCTTTCATCGTTTGGTTTTAATAGCGAACATAACCTGAATGTCATCTAATTTCTGCCATGTTGAAGCATGTTTTAAAAAATATGTCCGGTTGATATTTCCTATTGGTTTGAACGTGTTAAGACAGATGATGTTTTTTCAAATAAATTGTAATAGTCTGCTCGGTGAGAAAAGTAACAAATTGAAATCACTGCGAGTGGTCGAGCCTAAATAAAAAGTCTCTTATTTTGTTATTATCATAAATAAAAAATAAAATATACAATAATAATAATGAAAATTATAAATAAAAGAAAAATAAATACCCCATTCCAAATATTAATTCAGTTGCTGATAAACTAGCCAACAAAACAAGATTTAGCAAAATCAACCTGGTATCAGCATCGAATAAAATCAAAAGTTTTCATTCATAATAGATACTGGTTTCAGTTTATTTATCATTCCATATAGCTACGTCAACAGTTTATCAACGGAACCAACACTAGTTTCTCTAACAACAGCGACAAGGTCAGAAATACGTTGCTACGGGCAAATTAATGATGAGTTAAGCCTACCTACCTTTGTACGATCTTTTCTGTGGACGTTCCTAGTAGCGAACATTCAACACTCTCGACTAGCATTCGACTTCCTAAATAAATTTTGTTTATTGATAGATTACCAACAGAGAACGATTATTGATCCCATAACATAGTGTGCAAAGAAACTAAAAACATTAAACGATTCTATTAACTTAGTCGTAAATAATAATAAACCTGATTTCATTAAAGGCTTTATAAAAAATATACCGCAACATTATATCGCTGTATTCCAACCCAGGAAGCACATATGCAGGAGTATAATTGATACAGGCATCATGCTCTTACTTTTGCCAAGGCTAGACGTCTATCAGAAGAACGCCGATTTTATCCCCGATTCTAGCAAAGTTATTTAACCGCTGCTTGAAGGAGAAATATTTCCCAAGTATGTGGAAGGTGGCAAGTGTATACCCAATCTTCAACAATGCGTCTATCTTCGCCAGCGTCAAACGAAGCGGGAAACTAATTGAGCGAACGACGACATCCCCCGCCCTCAAGTCTGCCATTATTACAGATACCAGCAACATTGGGGACAAAAAAGTTTTCATTCATAATAGATACTGGTTTCAGTTTATTTATCATTCCACATAGCTACGTCAACAGTTTATCAACGGAACCAACACTAGTTTCTCTAACAACAGCGACAAGGTCAGACATACGTTGCTACGGGCAAATTAATGCCGAGATAAGCCGACCTACCTTTCTACGATCTTTTCTGTGGACGTTACTTTCTAAACAATTTTGATTTAATGATAAATTGTCAACAAAGAACGATCATCGTTCCCACAACATCGTGTTCAAAGAAACTAAAAGCATCCAACGATTCTATCAACTTCGTCGTCAATAACAATTTCATTAAAGGTTTTATAAAAATATATCTCAACATTATATCCCCGCATACCAACCTAGCAAGCAAATATACAGAAGTATAATTGATGCAGTCTATCAGAAAAGAAAACACAGGCATAGGGAATTTTTGAAATTGCAAAACACTGGTGTCATTCTAAGAGTGAATGGTCTAGCCTCCTACACGTTTTTAAAAAAAGCCAGATGGACATTGCAGATGTTGCTGTGAATACCGTGCATTCGACAGCGTTACAAAAAGCGATAAATACTCCATTCCGAACATTGATTCAGTTGCCGATAAACTAGGCAACAAAATAGGATTTAGCAAAATCAACCTGGTATCAGCATCGAATCAAATCAAAATGCACCCGGATGATGTAAAGAACAGCACTTATTTGTTCTCACGGATTGCAAGATTTCAAATACATGCCGTTTTGACTAAAGAATGCAGTATCCATTTTTCAAAGATACTGTAGGAACATTGTTATTATTATAAATAAAAATAAAAATATATAATAATAAAAATTATAAATAAAACAAAATTTAAATTTCGTTTAAAATAAATAAATAAAAAATAAAAATAATAAAATTACTCCCAGCATGCAACAGGGACTCTTAATGCCGGAAGTACAGACATCACACCAAAAGACGTAGCATTCACTCTTCGCTGAAGAACTGTTAGGATGACAATACGTGTGTAAGTTCTTTCCGTGATAAGGCTTGTGATTTTACGTAGTGACTTGCTCCCTTTTATAACATGAACCTTATCACAACTGTAATGTAAAAAACACACACACACACACACACCAATACACACATACACACACATACATACACACATACATACATACACACACATACATACACACACATACAAACACACACATACACACACATACATACACACAAACACATATACATACACACACATACACACACATACATACATACACATACATACATACATACACACACATACAAACACACACATACACTCACACATACATACACACAAACACATATACATACACACACATACACACACATACATACATACACATACATACATACACACACATACACACACATACATACATACACACATACATACACACACATACACACGCATACATACACATACATACACACACATACATACACACACATACACACACACACACAATTGTAACTTAAAACACACACAAATAAAATTATGTGAAATTACCATACAATTTACCACGTTTTTTTCCTTATTGTTATTGTATACGTTTCTTTGTACTGTTTTTCCTCGTGAACACAAGCCCAATTTTTATAACCACATGGTGTGAGTGAATTTACCTGCACAATTTTATGGTGACCACCGACGTGTAGAAGAAAAATATAAGAAAACCTCCACAATTTCTAATGCTGATTTTCAAATCTAGGCAACAGAAGATTGATAACTTCGTTTCCACTAACTTATGCTGTACTAATCTAAGAATACATTCGTGTCTGTGGAAAAAATTCCTAATATTGTATTTATTTACAAATTTGATTATTTAAACATTCTACTATTCTTCATGATGTAGGTGTTTACTCCCCCCCACACACACACACATTATCTGTGTAACTGCCATGCATTCTTGGGGATGATAGTAGAGTGATTCCTTTTCGTTTTCTCAACGGTTAGTAATTTTCAGTTTTCATTAGACTGTTTTTTTATTTAGACTGGTTGACATTCAAAGTTCGACAGTCTGCTCTTAGCTGTTATTTAACTCATAGCTGGCGGGAGAAGAAATGGATCCAAGGCCTTACCGCGAACATTTGAGCGAAAGTGAACACAAAGTCCTCATCTTTGTCGCCATATTTATTACAACGTTTCGGCCTTTCAGTATCTGTCTATATTTCTGAGATGAGTTATTATGCACATTATTTACATTATTCGGACTATTTTCGTCATCTTTGTCGGCATATTTATTACGTTTCGGCCTTTCAGTATCTGTCTATATTTCTGAGATGAGGTATTATTTACACTATTTATATTATTCGGACTATTGTCCTCATCTTTGTCGCCATATTTATCATAACGTTTCGGCCGTTGTACGCTCCGGCCTTCTTCAGGGGGTTGGAATGTCGAACTGAATCCTTTATTTCGCTAGGGGTAGAATCTCCGACTGACGCCAATTCAGCCGGGTTTCGATCCTAGCTAGAGGCAATATGTACGTCTAGCCACACTGATGAGCTGTGATACAGCGAACAGTCTGTCTGTGATTGACAATATATATATATATATATGATTTTTTTTTAGAACAAACATTTTTTCCGTTCATTGATCTTGGGTGGTGTAATTTTTATTATTCCAAATATTTCTTTTTTGTTACATCTTTGATTTTATATAGGTATCTCCACGAAACCGCTAAAAAATGTGTTGCATGATATAAAAGACGCCAAACGTGACTAAAACAAAATTTTATCGTCTAAATTCTTATGTTATCATGAAGAGGAAAAACCAATGTTTTTCTTCATTATTTTTTAAAATTTTACATCTTTTTAGAACATTCTAAATTTTGATTAAAAAAACCTTGTTTCTCTTTGTATCACCGGAACTAGTAAAATAACATATACAATTTTTAGCACGTTTTTTTTTTGTATGACACACATTTATTTGGAAAAACTTGCGAAAATAAAAATAATTGTAGGAAGTTAATGAAACTTTCAGAAACTATTCATAGATTATATTTATTACCCCCTCCCCATAACTAATTTTATGAAAACTCTAGAAATTCGGTCGCATCGGATTTAGTGATTACAATATTTAAAAGCACAAGGCTTTGAAGAATGCAAATCATGTTTGTTTGTTTTGAATTGGACCCCACGTACCTGAAAATCAGCTCTGAATTGTAACATACAAAACTCAATAAAACAAAGATATTATTTAATTTCAAATGCTTTTATTTGCTTTCAGTTCCTTTTATGAATATGAACAATATTTTCTGAAAGCAAAAAATTTTTTCGATGAAAAATTAATTTTTAATACAATTATTTGTTATTTCTTTAATAATAATAGATTTTTACATTTATGTTGTTAAAATATTATAAAATTAGTTAAAAGCCGCATCGGGTTTCCTAAGTGTTCTTAAGAGATAGATCTTTTTTTAGCGTGTTGTATACTGTATCGTTTTGACTAATTAGAAGATCTGCAGTAATTAAGAAATGTAATTTTGTGTTTACAATCGGGCTGTAATTATAAAGTACCGAAGACCAACCAGAATACAATTAAGTTGCGTTATTTGAGTTCAGCATTGTTCTCCGCTGTTAAGGCCTTTACTTTTGCGAAACACGTGTGGAGAAGTTAAATTGATTTTTCAATTTCAACTGAGAAGGGGACCTACTAGTATCAGTATCATCTTATGAAATTTATATGATCTTATTTTTATATTAATCACAGTTATGAAATAAATGTACATAAAATTATAGTATTTTATGTACACTTCTGATAAAATTTCATTAGAAAGGTACCTATAAATTAATTAGATACCTTTCTTATGAAATTTAATCTCATTCGTAACAGTCTTATTTTTTCATTTTTTTATAATATATTTTCCATAAAGCATCGTAAACGTAAAGGTGAAAGCTAAGTACAAAAAAAAATAGAACGCTGAAAGTTTTCCTTAAAAATAACGAGGTAAATAATTTGTTCACTTAAATCTAAATAATTTCACTTCCTTCCATCCGTAGAAGTATTATCCTCCCGTAAGTTATCTAAACGTCATGAAAATGTCTTTCGTCACCTGTCAAGTGACGCGAAAGGTTATGATTATTACATTTTTTCTGCGCAGACGCTAAGTTAAGCTTGGTTCAAAATATTTTAAATAAACATTATAATTTCTAATTCTATTAAAATAAGTTTTGAAAAAATGATAATTGGTTTCTAAAAGAATTTCAAATTGAGATTTTCATCTTTTTTATAAAATGGAAAAAATGATTGAAAATGATTGATTATCTGTCAGTTTTGATGACAAAAAAAAACAGGATTTTTAACGAAAATTTCGGACGTGCTAGGAACGATTAAAAAATGTAAAAAAATACCCCCAAATTACTTTGATCTTTCCTCTTTAATAATAATATAAACATTAGACGATAAAATTTTGTTTTCGTCAAGTTTGGCGTCTTTTTCATCATGCTATGCTCTTTTTGTTTACTTTTCGTGGAGGTACCTAATTTTATATTTGCTAGATTCACTTACGTGTCAATAACCTTGGGAAAGGTATGAATCCTCTTCTCCACGCCCCAGCTATGGATAAATAGCCGGACAGACCGGGTTCTATAGCCTTGGATGCCAACTGGTCTACCGCACAAAGAAATGGCAACCTACTGCAAGAAAAAAATGGCCTGCTCAGCGTGCATCATGCATGGCATATAACTGACTAACTAACTGTGTTTTTAGTGTTGAATGTGTGTAAATGAAAATTTGCTTTTAAATGTGCTCTATAGCAACGAAGAGGCTGACTATAACAAATGTTTTTTTCACTTGTTGTGGGTTTTTTTCCTACAATTCTCCTGTTATTTAATTTTAGTTTCTAAGACGCGTATTTCTCCAACTTTTTTTTTCATCATTATTTCCAGTTTCCAATTATACTTTTGTCAGAGTTCACTATTGCTATTAAGACTTTTCGCCTGTTGTGTCCTCTTGCCTTCATTAGATTTATATCGATCCGAGTAGCTGAAAGGGTATTCCGATCTGAGCCCTTTATTTCTGCCACGGATTGTTCTCGTTCCACTGCGCATGTCTAAGGATATCTCGTTTAGTTCTTATTTTTACAGGGTGAGTTCTAACTGAGCAGTAGAAATTCCTTCAACTTTTCTACACTTTTTGAAATAGACATAACACAAACAAATGTCTTAAAACTAAGGTTCACCCAATACAAGACTCGAGAACAACTCAAGATAGACGGTTACTGTTAAATAGTTATGATGAACTGATGAGGTGGTAGAAAGTGAATAATATTAGGATAAGAAGAATAGATAACGGTTGGCGCTGGAAGCGGTTAAGATAGCAGTGTTTAGGTAAGTATCCACGCAGGAGTATGCTACGTAAAGTGGCAGTTCTTAGGTAAAACCTCCCGATGTGAAACTTTCTTGTTACTTTTGGAATACGGAAGAAAAGAAAAATGAATCAAATCCGTGAATGTAGCACAGCATGTCCTAGCTGTAAAGATCGGAACTGATGGAACTAAAGAATAGAGTTGAACGTTTGCCATAGGAATAAGTGATATAATAGCGACGGGCTTGTATCTTTGCGCCTGCGTGAAAGATGCTCTGCAGAAAAACCGCGTAAAAAGGTTAAACTCTATCAAGGCTGCAAAGAGAGGATTGAGCCGCTCAAATTTTAATTCTTCTTTAGTTTCTATGGGAGATTCTGATATTTGTTTTATATGGGGTGCAGAATTAATTTCAACTTGGAATTAATTTCAACTCTGAACTACAAACGAATTTAAAATTTAATTCATTGATTTACTTACATTTTGATCAATAACGACTTCTTTTGGACAAGAGATTTTTACAAGAAAAAAAAAAAAAACCAAAACAAAAAAGAACAAAAAACAGCTAAACAATCTACTGTTCTTGCTACAAAGAACATTGCATTGTAATTGGATCAGATTTACATGAATAAAAGTAAATAAAAAGTACCACTTTATTCATTTGCAAAAAAAAGAAAGAATGTTGTATAAAAGATGAATTCTGAATTATCTTATCTACTAAGGATTTTTAATACTAAATTAAAAAATTAAAACCAACTCTTTTCATTTTGTTTAGGAATTCACGGAAATTGATAACTTTGATTTTAAAGTGAGTTGAAATTAGTTCCGAGTTGAAATTAGTTTCGAGCTGAAATTAATTCCGTGTTGAAATTAGTTCCGTCACTGTTTTATATGTTTACTGTTTCTTTAATTTTCTGTTCGTGGTCGTCTGGGAAAGTTATGACAAACATCTGAAATACTTCATTTTCCATGGACACACACAGAAAAAAAAATCCTTATGCTTATGTGTAATGATCGTATTAGACACACCGACATTCAAAAGTGTTTCATTCTTTTTATATTTCAAGACAGCTTCGTGCTTGCGTTGATGTGACCCAATGGAAATCGGCCATGGTGCAGAAAACCCACAAAGTAACGTGTATTGTGAATGATTGTAGCTGAATATTCATATTTGCTAGTGTTTAAGACTATGAGTAAAGACTAACAGTAAGATCTTGAACGCTGTCTCACTTGCTTGCCGATGGGAAGTAAAGCGAATAAATAAAGCCACTTACTTGCATTATTTACATTAGTCGGACTATTATCCTCATCTTCATTGTCATGTTCACAACGTTTCGGCTGTTTTACGCTGCGGCCTTCTTCAGGTGATTGGAATTTCGAACCGAACCCATTATTTTGTCCACCGAGGTAGATTGTTCTAGGTCCACATGCCATTCCTCTTCCGGATGTCTCAGTTATTTCTCTTTAACTCAAGTCTCCAAAGTATTTGTTCACCACTGCTGTGGCCTGGTATTGAACTCACAACTCTTTGGGTTTAGTCACTGGATCTAACCAACGTCTTTATCCACTGTCCTTGAGCAAACTAGCACAATCTACTCCGGTGAAGGAAATAAAGGGTTCGGTTTGAAATTCCAAAAACCTGAAGAAGGCCAGAGCGTACAATGGCCGAGACGTTGTGAATATGGCAATGAAGATGAGGATAACAGTCCGTATAATGTAAATAATGTAATTAATCATAATAATTCATCTCAGAGATATAGACAGATCCCGGAGAAGGGTGAGGGGGTACAACGGCCGAATCGTTGTGAATATGGCGATGAAGATGAGGATAACAGTCCGAATAATGTAAATAATGCAAGTAATCATAATACTTTGTCTCAGAGATCTAGAGAATACCACTTATATAAACAGAGTCGCAGGTATAATTCGCAGTTTTCGAGTCATCTGTTGGCGAAGGTATAGAGAACCATGGAAAACCGCACATTTAAACATGGAGATGAGCAGTGGGGAGGCAGGAGGGAATTGGTGTTCTCATTAACCGAAGCGAAGATCTACTCCGTTGGTCTGACCCCCAGAGGAGGCAAAATATCAGCGAAGTTGTCCCATCTGTCACCCAGGTACTTCTCGACTGTACAAGGCAAATCCGTGGATAAATAAATATATTGAACCCGAGATCAGGTTTTCTCTTCTCGCAGTGATGTCATTTTTCATTTGGCATTCTTTTGACCATACATCTATTTCCAGTTTTTATGCACACCAACGTAAACTGGATTCAAAAAGGAACGTAAGATGATTTTTTCAGTCCCTGAAAAGCAGAGTGAGGACGACACCCTTGTGAAAATTAATTGAAACAAAGCCAATAATTCCGTTATTATTTAACATTTTTGTCGTATTTTTGCAATGAAAAAAGTGTACATGTTAGTAATTCGTATCTCCATTCCAAGAATTCGTTCCTTGCAGATTGACCACAGATTCTCGATTGGATTTAAACCAGGAGAGTTTCTCGGCCAGACTATAGTACTTTGATTTTCTCACTGGTAAGGCTTGCTAGTGTGTTACAATTTTCGCACGCTTTCTTATAGTAATGTCCATCGCAGACAATGGGCATAGGACAACTAATCAACAGTCGACACAGCAGTGTCTGGGTGTGATAAAATCTGATGCGATCACGGATGACATAATATATTTCAAGGCCAAACAAATTTCACCATACACATCAAAAATAGATTCATATTAGTGCACACCACTACAAATGACCTAATCTGGGGGAAAATAGAAATCGATTACACCATGTCACTCCAGTGGGTCTAAAATTGACCGTATAGTGAAAGAAAGGAAACTAAAGCGGTTGTTTCAATTAATTTGCACAAGGGTGTATTTGTTTACACAATTTAGCTAAATCACTAAACCAACATCGGTTGCCCATTTCCTAGATTATAAATGTTCTTAATTTATCAAGCATATTTTTCTATTATTTTTTTCTGATTTCTCTGTTTATTGATGACGCAATTGAGTCATTCGTTTTCTTTGCTTTGTTCTTCCTTGGCGAATCTATAGAGAACCATGGAAAACCGCACATTTAAACATGGAGATGAGCAGTCGGGAGGCAGGAGAGAATTGGAGTTCTCACTAACCGAAGAGATCTAGTCCGTTTGTCTGACTCCCAGAGGAGGCAAAATCTCAGCGAAGATGTCCTATGTATCCCCTAGTTCCTTCTCGACTGTACTTTCTTTTAGTAACGACCGTAGGAGAACTAATCGACAGTCGAGACAGCAGTGTCTGGGCGTGATAAAATTTGATGCAATCACAGATGACGTAATATATTTCAAGGCCAAACAAATTTCCTCATATACCTCAAAAATAGGTTCATATTAGTGCACACCACTACAAATGACCTAATCTGAGGAAAAACAGAAATCGATTACACCATGTCACTCCAGTGTGTCTGAAATTGACCGTATGTTGAAAGAAAGGAAACTAAAGCGGTTGTTTCAATTAATTTGCACAAGGGTTTATTTGTTTACACTGACACAATTTAGCTAAATCGTTAAATCAACATTGGTTGCCCATTTCCTAGATTATAAATGTTCCTAATTTATCAAGCATATTTTCCTATTCTTTTTTTTTTCAGAATTCTCTGTTTATTGATGATGCATTTGTGTCATTCGTTTTCTTCGCTTTGTTTTTTCTTTAGAGAAACTATTTTTTTTTTTCGTTCATTAATTTTGGGTGGTGTCTTTTACTGCAAAATACATTTTTCTTTTTCTGTTACATTTTCGATTATATCTGTACTGATAATTATCAGTTACCTCCCCTTAAGATCTAGGAGGTATAAAACGCACCCTGTTACATCCGTCAGTAGACGAGTTGTTAGAGTAAAGTGCAATGAAGCTTTGGTATGACTTTATTCACTAGTTCTGTTTTTACTATAATATCTTTGCCAATGTTTAATGTTGAATGTAAGTGAAAATTTGCTTTTAAATATTTTCTATATCGAGGAAGAGGCTGACTATATGTTTTTTATTTTGCTATGTTTCCTTAAAATGTTTTCCGTTCATTGATTTTGGGAGAGGTAATTTTTGTTCGTACGAAATTGCTTTTTCCTTTTCTGTTAACTTTTCGATTACATCTTTAACAATGTTTAGTGTTGAATGAAACTGAAGATTTGCTTCTAAATATTTTCTGTATTGAAGAAGCTGGTAACTATATATATTTTTTGCTTCAGTGTTTTCTTTAACGAACCAACGATGTTTTCCGTTTATTTATTTTCGGTGAGGTAATTTTAGTTACTACAATATTGGTTTTTCCTTTTCTGTTACATTTTCAATTATATCTTTAATAATGTTTAGTGTTGGTTTGCTTTTAAGTATGTTCTATATCGGGGAGGAGGCTGATTATTTATTCCGGCTTTGCTGGTTTTTTTTTCTTTCAAGAACCAAATATTTTTCCGTTCATTGATTTTGGGTGATGTAATTTATGTTCCTACAGTATTGTCTTGATTTTTGTGTTACATTTTCGATTATATATTTACTAAATAAAACCCAGTCTTGAATATGTGTCGGTCAAGATTTGCTTTTAAACTTTTCAAATTTACTTTTTAACGCGGAAGTAGACTATTTTTGTTTTTTTTACTATTTATTAGAAGGAGAAGCCATAGATGATTTCTCGGTTATTGGTTAACTGATTCCTTTTCTACGGCTTATCAGGTTATTTAAAGCCAGAAAATATTTTTTACATTGTAAGAATATGTTTTTGAATGATATAATGCTACAAGACTTATTAATTAACTCATAGCTCATAGGGGAGAAGTGGTTGATTCATATCTTTCTCAATTGCATTTGTGCGTAAGTGTATATAACGGAACCAGACGGAACTGGAACTCTGATAATTCTGAGCCATTATCCATTGCCCCACCTGCACATCAAATTTTACAGCATCTGGTATTCCCAAGCGGTCACTCATCTAGATGGTGACCGTTCTCGAGTTGCTTGACTTCAGTGATCGCACGCGAACAGATGTGTCAACGTGATATAGCCGCAGTCCCGAGATTGTATTTATAGATAGCTAAAATACTATGCATTTGGGGCACGTTGAAGGTAATGACTTTACAGCTGATTACGAGTGACGTTCTTCCTCATTATGTTTTCGATCTTCCTCAACGCCATCTATAATAACGAAAGAAAGAATAATGACAGCAAAGCTTTAACAGCAGCAGCAGCCGCCGAGGTAGAAAAGAGAAGCTTCAATTTGTGTAGGCAAGAGTAACAAGGAATGCTCAACAGCAGACTGGTTAGCTTTAAAACTCCAGTAGCCTAGTGGATTAAAACGTTGATGGCATAGTAATTGGGAGTTCAATCCCTGGGTTGGGCAGTGCGCATTTTTGACTCGTGAAAACGAGACGACCAAAAACTGAGCAGTACTAGAGGAGATATCCCTAGACAAGGTCAACGAAGTGAGGACAATCTGCCTATATTGATAAAATAGCGTTCAGTTTGAAATTACCCGAAGTTTCTGATGAGAATTTCCCTTTGGTACCGCGACTTCTTGAACTTAAGGGTAGTGCTACATTGGCAGATAGGTCTCATCATTTTAATGCTGAACTTGCTAAGTATAACCGTAAGTTCTATTCTAATAGTTTCTTCTTTCACAATTCTTGGCTGTGAGCCCACTTCCAGATTCTTGTTTCCTGTTAGCTACAAACTATAAAAAATACAATGTTAACCGTCATTTTTGTCTCGTTGCATCCTGTCCCTGTTATTTGTCTTTCTCCTCATTAAGTTTTTGCCAGTTTCCTTCACTCTCATTACCTTTGCGTCTTAGTAGCATTATCGTCTTGAGGATGGATTTAGGTTTGGTTTGGTTTGGTTTGTTTTACGGCATATCAACCTCAATGGGTCATTTAATGCCGACAACTTTTTGCTGGTAATATTTTTGTTTTGTTAAAAATCTATTTCTGGTAATAATTTTGTACAAAGTATTTCTGGTATTAAAACCTATTTTTACACTTTTAAAATGCTTTTTATCTCAGTTTCGGGGTTAACTATTTGCCCATAGCTGTGACCCCTAGCAGTGAACCTGTGGACGCCAGCAATTAAGAGGTGGTTCCACGCTCCTCAAAACCTCCTGATCAGAGGCCTTGCTGTTGGACGTAGTTTATCGTCTTACCCTGGACGCGGATGTAGTTTATCGCCATACCCAGGACGGTCTTGAGGGTGGAGGGCACAATATCTGAAACTT
This sequence comes from Acanthosepion esculentum, assembly GCA_964036315.1. Taxonomy (NCBI): domain Eukaryota; kingdom Metazoa; phylum Mollusca; class Cephalopoda; order Sepiida; family Sepiidae; genus Acanthosepion; species Acanthosepion esculentum. The sequence goes on along the minus strand of OZ038496.1, from coordinate 91,619,027 downwards.
GTGATAAAAACAACAAAGATGTATATAAATAAACAGTCGACTGGCACGCTTCTATCGTAACCAATTGAACGTTTTGCCGAGTATCTCATTTTTCAAACTCGACAGTGGTATTAATTCGTGGGCGATGATCTATCTGAGGGTTTATCTTTAACCCGCAAGCTTTTAAATGGAAGACGCTGCAAGAACGAATCTTGTATCAGGTCTGAGCTGAAACGCTATAAATGTATTCCTAGATATGGACAGAGAAACGAGAATGTTCTACTCTTGTAGATTAAACAAATGTTTCAGTTCAAAAATGCAGAGAGATGAAGATGAAGTCGTCGTGGAAAGATAGATGCCCGTTAGACTGTTCACCTATGCTTCAACTCGGCTTCGCTCTTCTAGGTTACAACCCGAGAATAAAATCTGCTAACTGTTACAAATTCGCGTGGTATTAATTCGTCGATGTCGATCTGCCCGAAGTTTTATTTTTAAACCACAAGCATTTGAATGGAAGACACAGTACCATGAGAACGAACCTTGTGCGTGGTCTGAGCTGAAACGCTATAGAGATCAATGAGTTTAAGCGTAGTATCAGATTGACAGGTAGGTTTCATCATTTTTAAAGACGTGAAATCTGACAAGATGAAAAAAAAAATGGACAACAGAACGAGTATATGTATGATTAATGCTAAGTTTATTTACAAAGCAGAAGCTGTGACTAACATTGGTCTAGTAATATAAAGATGGTCAGATGCAGATGTTGCGTACATACCGGTCGAGGTCGGTGTTAAAACCTCCCGTAGTTATTATAACCGTATACGGAGAAGGTTATTCAAGTCGAAGTTAAGTCGATCGCTGCTGGTCGTCGCAGATGATCGGGGCTGGTCGTCGCAGGCGATCGCTGCTGGCCGTTGCAAGTGATCGCTGCTGGACGATCGTTGGTCACTGCAGGTGATCGATGCTGGCCGCTGCAGGTTGGCTACGGACTGGACGTGTCGGGCAGGAATGGTATCGGCGACGGTATCTGCTCAGTGCCGGGAAGCTGGCGTTGCGATGTTGTTGGGCATATCGAATGTCCGTTGCTGGCGTTGCATATCTGCTGGTCGAGTCTAATATCGAAACCTCCCGTAGTAACAGCTCATTTTATCAATCAGCAATAACAGTACACCTGCAAAATCTAAATTAGAGATAAACAATATAATTTACGAATTCACATGCCCCTTCAGGAACTGTTTTCCTGATCAAACCAAACTCATAAATACTTATATTGGTTACCCCATACATACCTATTTATACGACTCATTTTACACCTATATCACCAGAGATCAGTTAAACACACGAAAACCTATCAAATTCCATCCGCAACATACTACTAGAAATACAAGTATAATAGCCTTAATTACATGTAAAAAATATTAAAAATAATTGAAGCACTAATAAAAAAAGAAAAAAGCTAACACTCAATAACATTAGCTATGAACACGGACAAAAGGTGCTGACCGTGTTTGGAAAATAAAACATTACTATAACTTTAGATACATACATCAAATCCCACAAATGCAATAAAAAAAAAATAAAATAAAAATCGTCCCTGATAATGACTAAAATAGCCGAAAAGTTTCATTGTGTAATGTAGACATATTGTATCTACTTATTTTTATACTGGTTCATTCAAGTTGTCTAATAAGTTTCTTGATGTTAAGATGATATTTATCAAAGAAGGCACCGTTGTTATTGTTAACCCAAGTACGTTGGATCTTTTCTAAGATCAATTTCAGGAGTAAATTGCAAAGACAACACATAATTGCGCTAAAATTCCGTTGTGATGAAGATTTTTTTAAATACGCGCACAAACGCGCTCAGTAATAATTTTTAAATTTATAATTTATCCCTTTTTTTCAAAACAAGCGTTTCACTATAAGGGAGCTGACCAGACATTGGAAGAAATATCAAATGGCATGAAATTTTATATGCATTTTAATAGGTTCGCACATGTTTTTAAAAATCAATATCACAACGGAATGCAGATTTTATCGCAGTTACAATAATATACACTGAAGATCGAAAGTACTTGGGTTAACAAAAACGACAGCGCCTTTGTCGAATTCAATCTTAACATCAAGGAACTGATTAACCAATTGGAACGGATCAGTATGAAAACACGTAGACTCAATTGTGGTGCGTGTTCAATTTATATAACGTAAATCATTCATACAAAAAATATATATTTGTTTTTCGTATGAATGATTTACGTTATATATATATATATTTTTCGACGTATGAGGGTCAAGCAACTCAGTTCCTAGGAAGTGACAGCCCAGACACCAACACATATGATTTGATTATAGTGGTGAAGGTTTGTGCAGAACCAATCACACTTTTTGAAGTGCCTAATACGGAGACCTGGTGCACAACGTGCCACAAGGTCCCCAAACGACCCTCCGCAGGTTTTAAATTCAGAGTTGTCCTTCTCCTATACTCCTATTGCCATCCAAGGTTATAGAACCCAATCTGTACTATTGTAACACATAGCCGAGAGTAAAAGGAAGTTATTAAGCACGTAACTGAATTTAATGGATTCGAGTGAAAATTGAACTCGGCGTTCCGATTCCTCAATATATATATATATATATATATATATATATATATATATATATATATATATATATATATATATATATATGAAGAAATATAGTCTTAAAGTGTGCTATATTTATGGGATAAAGTGCTCAATATCAGAGATAGAGCGTGTGTAAATATAAAAGTCAACATAGACATCAACACTTAGAGGCGACAGTCTGTTTCCTGCTAGTGCAATCGTCAGAAAACTCCATCTGTTGCCTGACGATTGCACTAGCATGAAACAGACTGTCGCCTCTAAGTGTTGATTTCTATGTTCACTTATATATATATATATATATATATATATGTGTGTGTGTGTGTGTGTGTATGTGTGTGTGTGTGTGTGTGTGTGAACATATATTACTTTAATAGTTAGTTTTATTGGATAACCGTATTTGAGTAGACGCTTTGTTTTTTTAAACAGTGTTTATTTAGGCTCCGGCTGCACATTCGCGAAGACTTTATAAAGATGGCACATAAGATTTCTTCAGTGCACAGGTAAGTGGCCGAAATACTGTTTATAAATCAGAGCATCTACTTAAATACGGTTATTCACTAAAGATATCATTTGAAGTATTAAAAACATATCGAATTAAAAAAATAAAAATCTTTAATTTATTATAAATACACCTCCTATACATATATATATATATATATATATATATATATATATATATATATGTTGTCATCCACAGACAGTTTCACAGCTTATCAATCTGGCTAGACATCCGATATATATATATATATATTTATTTATTTATCATATTAATATATACATATCATACTAATATATACACATACACACATCACACACACTCCTAAAGAACTAAAAAATAACACACATTTAATATACACGTCCCATTTCCAGCAACCAATAAAACTGTCAAAATGACCAAGAAAGGAATTCTTAAAGTATCCTATCCTCTATCTTAAAAAAACTCAACTTAAATGAGGCCGTTTGACCAACACAAGGACTGATCAAAATTAACGATAAAAATCAAAGGAAAATTACTTTTTTCAGAAAGAGTCATTCACTCCCGCAGTTCACTGCTACTAATAAGCAGGGATTTTTTCTCCAGATGATGGCCATGCTGGTCGAACCTAATCGAGGAGCCTAATTGAAATAATAAAACAAACAAATATTAATATAGATCCCAGAGTGTCTGAAAATTTTAATTTTTTAATATTTTTTATTGTTCAATATATATATATATATATATATATATATATATATATATATATATATATATATATATATATATATGAGGAAAAATATGAAAAACAAAATCCGAATATGCAAGTTTACTGTTTTAATGTTTCAATGTCGACGTCAGACGTTTCGGTCTAGTAGACCTTCTTCAGGACATAGTTATTAAAACATAATTAAACGATAGTCAAGTCAACATAAAAAGTCAACATTTAATTATGTTTTAATAACTATGTCCTGAAGAAGGTCTACTAGACCGAAACGTCTGACGTCGTCATTGAAACATTAAAACAGTAAACTTGCATATTCGGATTTTGTTTTTTCATATTTTTCCTCATACTGTCGGATCTATATCCATATATTTGCTTATATATATATATATATATATATATATATATATATATATATATATATATATATATATAAGCATAAAGCCTTGAAAATTCACAGAGTTCGTTCATCAGTACATAACAACATACCGACTACTACTACTACATCAAAGGTGGGGAGAGGCACACTTTCAGCTGCCTCTGATTATCCTATTGGCCGCATCTTTCTACCGAATAACCCTCTGACCGAACACATCTCCAACAATCTAAACGCGCTAAAAATTAAAACTACTACATTACCCACTAAAACTATCCGCAGTATATTAAATAATACCAGCAGACAGCATATTACATCCGATGCTTGCGTCTATCAGGTGCCATGCAGAGACTGCAACTTGAGTTATGTAGGCGAGACAGGGAGGTACTTGAAATCTCGCATTTCCGAACATAAACGAGATATTCGCCTCGGTAATCTAAGTAGTGCTTTATTTATACACACAGCCAAATCTGATCACAATTTTGATTTCGACTCTGTGAAGATTTAAAAATATATCCACAATAAAAACCTTAGGCAGATTTACGAGGCTGGCATGATAGCCACCTCACACACAATAAACTCCCGACAAGGTTGTTTAACATATCAAGTTGTCTAGCAAGATTAATGCGTGACAAACGTACCGATAAGCTATAGTTTTAAATAGCACCCCCCCACTTTCCACTTAGGATAAAATCTCTTCCCTGGGAGCAGGTTCACGCGGCACCAGCGTATCCGACTCCAAGAAAGAATACTCTGACTTTAGAATTTCAGTTTTTCTGTTTCTGACTAGTCCTGTATATATCGTCTCTTCATCTAACTTAAATCTAATATAAATATGTCTCCATTAACCATGTCCTGAAGAAGGTCTATTTGACCGAAACGTCTGACGTCGACAGAATAACAAAAACAAAAACAAAATAAAAAACAGTAAACTCACATATTCGGATTTTGCTTTGTCTTTTCCACATTTTCATCATACCGTCAGATCTACATACACACATTTGCTTACATATATATATATATATATATATATATATATATGTGTGTGTGTGTGTGTGTGTGTGTGTGTGTGTGTGTGTGTGTGTGTGTGTGTGTGTGTGTGTGTGCAGATATGTAGAAGAATAGGAAAGAACTCGTTAGGTAAATAATCCGGAGTTTTTTCGTATTTTTGTTTTTATTTAAAACAAAAACAGTGCTCCATACAGAAGTAGAGCTTAAATTATAATTATTTAAAAACAAAAATATGATTCCTTCGCTACATAAGAGTTCTCATGTTTCAAAAACGAGAGCCTAAAACCTCAATATAATTATTAAAATTAAATTGAATTAAAGTATCAAGACCTGTTTCATCCTCCAGCGAAAATTTAGGAATAACCAATCTTGAAATTTCCGCATCTTTGTAAGTATATATATATATATATATATATATATATATATATATATATATATATATATATATATATATATATATATTCCCAAATTCTCGCTTGACAAGGAAGCGGGTCCAGGCACCTTAACTCTACATAACTTCAAAAATTATGTTAGGGATCTCGGCTCTCGCTTTTGAAACATGAGAACTCTTATGTAGCGAAGTAATCATATGTTTAAAAACAAAAAAATATTATAATATAAGCTCTACTTCTGTATGGAGCAATGTCTTTTTGAAAATAAAAGCAAAATACCAAGGAACACCGGATTATCTACCTAACGTGTTCTTTCCTATTTTTCTGCATACCTGCATACATATATATATATATATATATATATATATATATATATATATATATATATATATATATATATATATATATTAGAGTGGGAATAACAACAGAAATTATTACAAGTGTCAATCGTAAGACACTTTGTTGCTATAAAAGCAGCACCAACGAACAAAACAGTTGTAGCAGAAGCCTTCATTGTAAACGCAGCTGTAGTAGCCGATGTAAATGTCTTGATTGCAACAAGGTGTATGCCATTGGTTTTAATACATTTGGGAATTTATTCTGAGTAGAATTCTTTTCTTAAATGCCGATGTTGATGAATAAGTCCGGAGTATTGATGAGGAAAATAGTACAAAAAAATATGAATTTTCAAGCATAATTCTCTTCCTTGTCAATACACATCAATCACATCGATCAAATATTATTTGGTTTTAATTTCATATTTAAATCTAATAATTAAACCAGGTTACAGATTTATTGATTCCTCGTTGAACATTTGAAATATATGCGGCAGAGTCTGGAATCAGCATGAGAAACTGTTTTCGTTTATTTCGAGTCGAACTAGGTCTCCTTTTGTTACTTGTTACAGTGGCGGTGGTTCGGTGCTAGGTATGAATAAGCGAGAAACATTATTTGAGATAAATGCCGAGAAGCGTGGGTAAAAAAAAAGAGAAAAAAAAAGAAAAGAAAGACACCGGCAGGTACACTTGTAAATATATGAAGAGATGGCATGAGAAAGAAAGAAAGAAAGAAAGAAAGAAAGAAAAAGATAGATTTGTTATAATTAAATTAATGAAAGAAAGAAAGAATGAGAGAAAGAAAGGAAGAAAGAAAAAGAGGAAAATTTGTCATAATTAAATTAATGAAAGAAAGAAAGAATGAAAGAAAGAAAGAAAAAGAGGAAAATTAGTCATAATTAAATTAATGAAGGAGAGAAAGAATGAGAGAAAGAAAGAAAGAAAGAAAAAAAGGAAAATTTGTCATAATTAAATTAATGAAAGAAAGAAAGAATGAAAGAAAGAAAGAAAGAAAGAAAAAGAGGAAAATTAGTCATAATTAAATAAATGAAGGAGAGAAAGAATGAGAGAAAGAAAGAAAGAAAGAAAGAAAGAAAAAAAAGGAAAATTTGTCATAATTAAATTAATGAAAGAAATAATGAATGAAAGAAAGAAAGAAAGAAAAATAGGAAAATTTGTCATAATTAAATTAATGAAAGAAAGAAAGAATGAAAGAAAGAAAGAAAGAAAGAAAAAAAGGAAAATTAGTCATAATTAAATTAATGAAGGAGAGAAAGAATGAGAGAAAGAAAGAAAGAAAGAAAAAAAGGAAAATTTGTCATAATTAAATTAATGAAAGAAAGATTGAAAGAAAGAAAAAAGGAAAATTTGTCATAATTAAATTAATGAAAGAAAGAAAGAAAGAAAGAAAGAAAAAAGGAAAATTTGTCATTATTAAAATAATGAAAGAAAGAAAGAAAAATAGGAAAATTTGTCATAATTAAATTAATGAAAGAAAGAAAGAATGAAAGAAAGTAAGAAGGAAAAAGAGGAAAATTAGTCATAATTAAATTAATGAAGGAGAGAAAGAATGAGAGAAAGAAAGAAAGAAAGAAAAAAAGGAAAATTTATCATAATTAAATTAATGAAAGAAAGAAAGAATGAAAGAAAGAAAAAAGGAAAATTTGTCATAATTAAATTAATGAAAGAAAGTAAGAATGAAAGAAAGAAAGAAAAAAGGAAAATTTGTCATAATTAAATTAATGAAAGAAGGAAAGAAAGAAAGAAAGAAAGAAAAAAGGAAAATTTGTCATAATTAAATTAATGAAAGAAAGAAAGAATTAAAGAAAGAAAGAAAGAAAAATAGGAAAAATTAAATTAATGAAAGAAAGAAAGAATGAAAGAAAGAAAGAAGGAAAAAGAGGAAAATTAGTCATAATTAAATTAATGAAGGAGAGAAAGAATGAGAGAAAGAAATAAAGAAAGAAAAAAAGGAAAATTTATCATAATTAAATTAATGAAAGAAAGAAAGAATGAAAGAAAGAAAAAAGGAAAATTTGTCATAATTAAATTAATGAAAGAAAGAAAGAATGAAAGAAAGAAAGAAAGAAAAAGAGGAAAATTTGTCATAATTAAATTAATGAAAGAAAGAAAGAATGAAAGAAAGAAAAAGAGGAAAATTTGTCATAATTAAATTAATGAAAGAAAGAAAGAATGAATGAAAGAAAGAAAGAAAAACAGGAAAATTAGTCATAATTAAATTAATGAAAGGAAGAAAGAATGAAAGAAATAAAGAAGGAATATTTGTCATAATTAAATTAATGAAAGAAAGAAAGAATGAAAGAAAGAAAGTAAGAAAAAGAGGAAAATTTGTCATAATTAAATTAATGAAAGAAAGAAAGAATGAAAGAAAGAAAAAGAGGAAAATTTGTCATAATGAAATTAATGAAAGAAAGAAAGAATGAAAGAAAGAAAGAAAGAAAAAGAGGAAAATTTGTCATAATTAAATTAATGAAAGAAAGAAAGAAAGAAAGAAAAAGAGGAAAATTTGTCATAATTAAATTAATGAAAAAAAGAATGAAAGAAAGAAAGAAAAAGAGGAAAATTTGTCATAATTAAATTAATGAAAGAAAGAAAGAATGAAAGAAAGAAAGAAAGAAAGAAAAAGAGGAAAATTTGTCATAATTAAATTAATGAAAGAAAGAAAGAATGAAAGAAAGAAAAAGAGGAAAATTTGTCATAATTAAATTAATGAAAGAAAGAAAGAATGAAAGAAAGAAAGAAAGAAAAAGAGGAAAATTTGTCATAATTAAATTAATGAAGGAAAGAAAGAATGAAAGAAAGAAAGAAAGAAAAATAGGAAAATTTGTCATAATTAAATTAATGAAAGAAAGAAAGAATGAAAGAAAGAAAGAAAGAAAAAGAGGAAAATTTGTCATAATTAAATTAATGAAAGAAAGAAAGAATGAAAGAAAGAAAAAGAGGAAAATTTGTCATAATTAAATTAATGAAAGAAAGAAAGAATGAAAGAAAGAAAGAAAGAAAGAAAAAGAGGAATATTTGTCATAATTAAATTAATGAAAGAAAGAAAGAATGAAAGAAAGAAAAAGAGGAAAATTTGTCATAATTAAATTAATGAAAGAAAGAAAGAATGAAAGAAAGAAAGAAAGAAAAAGAGGAAAATTTGTCATAATTAAATTAATGAAGGAAAGAAAGAATGAAAGAAAGAAAGAAAGAAAAATAGGAAAATTTGTCATAATTAAATTAATGAAAGAAAGAAAGAATGAAAGAAAGAAAGAAAGAAAAAGAGGAAAATTTGTCATAATTAAATTAATGAAAGAAAGAAAGAATGAAAGAAAGAAAGAAAGAAAAAGAGGAAAATTTGTCATAATTAAATTAATGAAAGAAAGAAAGAATGGATAAAAGAAAGAAAAAGAGGAAAATTAGTCATAATTAAATTAATGAAAGAAAGAAAGAATTAAAGAAATAAAGAAGGAATAGTTGTCATAATTAAATTAATGAAAGAAAGAAAGAATGAAAGAAAGAAAGAAAGAAAAAGAGGAAAATTTGTCATAATTAAATTAATGAAAGAAAGAAAGAATGAAAGAAAGAAAAAGAGGAAAATTTGTCATAATTTAATTAATGAAAGAAAGAAAGAATGAAAGAAAGAAAGAAAGAAAAAGAGGAAAATTTGTCATAATTAAATTAATGAAAGAAAGAAAGAAAGAAAGAAAAAGAGGAAAATTTGTCATAATTAAATTAATGAAAGAAAGAAAGAAAGAAAGAAAAAGAGGAAAATTTGTCATAATTAAATTAATGAAAAAAAGAATGAAAGAAAGAAAGAAAAAGAGGAAAATTTGTCATAATTAAATTAATGAAAGAAAGAAAGAATGAAAGAAAGAAAGAAAGAAAGAAAAAGAGGAAAATTTGTCATAATTAAATTAATGAAAGAAAGAAAGAATGAAAGAAAGAAAAAGAGGAAAATTTGTCATAATTAAATTAATGAAAGAAAGAAAGAATGAAAGAAAGAAATAAAGAAATAAAAGAGGAAAATTTGTCATAATTAAATTAATGAAAGAAAGAAAGAATGAAAGAAAGAAAATTGGAAAATTTGTCATAATTAAATTAATGAAAGAAAGAAAGAATGAAAGAAAGAAAGAAAGAAAGTAAAAGAGGAAAATTTGTCATAATTAAATTAATGAAAGAAAGAAAGAATGAAAGAAAGAAAGAAAGAAAGAAAAAGAGGAAAATTTGTCATAATTAAATTAATGAAAAAAAGAAAGAAATAAAGAAAGAAAAAGAGGAAAATTTGTCATAATTAAATTAATGAAAGAAAGAAAGAATGAAAGAAAGAAAGAAAGAAAGAAAAAGAGGAAAATTTGTCATAATTAAATTAATGAAGGAAAGAAAGAAAAACAAATGCAAATGTGTCATAATTAAATTAATGAAGGAAAAAAAAGACAGAAAGAAAGGAAAGGGCAAAGAAAGAAATGAAAAAAGAATGAAAGTGAGAAAATGTATAATAAAAATTGAATAGGAGATGATAAGTTAACAACAGAAATAGAAATAAAAGGAAAGGAAATTTGTAAGAAGAAACTTAGTAAAAGAAAGGCGACACGAATGAGAACGCAGCGAAGAAAAAGAGGAAAGAAAAAGAAAAGAAGAAAGACAAATTATAAGTAAAATAGGACAGAATGAGAAAATAAAATCGACAAGAAACACAAAATATGAAAGATTGAAACTTGCTGGTAAAAAAAGCAAAAAAAAAAAATAGAAAAGCGAAATTTTAAAAGAAGTAAAGACTGAAAAAAGAAAGCATGTGATTAAGAGAGAAGGATGGGAGAAAGAAAAGAGGAAAGAAAAACGAATGGAAATACAAAGGAAGGAAGGAAAGAAAGAAAACGGAAAGAACGAGGGAAGTGGAAAATAAAGAGAAACTATTGATAACATGGATAAAAAATTAAAAAAAGGCAAAGTTGAAAAACATCGAAGAATTGATTGGCATACAAAAAAAATACTACCTCCCACTACTGCTACTACTAGTAGTACCACTACTTTCTATAACTGCGGTGGATGCTACTACTGCTGCTGCTGTGGCTTTGTCGTTTATCACGAAATACAAAATTCTCAGAGGTTTAACACAGGAAATCAGGCGATGAGATTCTTCCTGTTAGGCTTATTTTTTATTTCCGTTATTTCGAAACCAAAAAAAGCGAGGATACAGAATGTCAACCAAACGAATCGATTTCAAATAGTTTCAATGTTCCTATTCTATGCGTCGTTTCCCTTCAAGACGTGGACGACCATGGTTCTCCACAACTTCCTACGCTTTGTAGCTTTTAGTTAGATTGCTATCTCCTCTATTCCCTGTTCCACCAACCATTTACACAAGCTCGTCGGAGGATATAGGAAAACAGAGAATAACCATTCGCTACTTTCTTCTGTCTTGCTTTTCTTCAATATGTCCTGTTAGTCTCAGATTCTCCAAGCCTTCTTTCCTCATTACGTGCCTAACAGATTTCAATTGTCACTTTCTAATTCTAACTATGAGTATATCCTCTTTGTGTTTGTATATTCTCTAAAATTCCATCGTAACTTGTTCAATCTATGGTATTCTCATAATCCTTCTGTAAATCCATATTTCTGTTGCCTGAAGCTTCTTCTACATCTGTGATGATGTTATCCAGCACCAAGTGCCATATAGGCAGAGTGATGTTACATAATATAACAAAAGTATTATTTTCTTTGTTTCTGACCAAATTTTTCTGTCTTTTAATAAGTTTGGAATGCAACTTTCACTATAACAATACCCCTTCGGATTTCAGTTACTCTACTTTAATTTCTGCGTCTGCTATCTGTGCAACCTGCATATCTTACGTTGTTAAAATTGTGGCCATCAATAATGAATCCTGCTAGGACTTCTAATTCTCCCAGAATCGCCTTACTGTATAGGTTAGACGATACACCCTTGCCTTACAGTCCTTTCTATTTTTTGTCTGCCAATCTCGATGTCAGTTGTGTGTGAAGAAGTTTTTATTAAGTTTTTTTTTGTCTGTCTATATTTCTGAGATGAGCTATTATGTACACTATTTATATTATTCAGACTATTGTCCTCATCTTTGTTGCCATATTTATTAAAACGTTTTGGTCTTTCAGTATCTGTCTATATTTCTGAGGTTGAGGTATTATATACGCTATTTACATTATTCGGACTATAGTCCTCATCTCTGTCGCCATGTTTATCACAACGTTTCGGCCTTTCAGTATCTGTTTATATTTTTGAGATGAGGTATTATGCACACTTTTTACATTATTCGTACTATTATCCTCATCTTTGTTGCTATATTTATTACAACGTTTCGGCCTTTCAGTATCTTTCTATATTTCTGAGATGAGATATTATGTACACTATTTACATTATTCGGACTATTGTCCTCACCTTTGTTACCATATTTATTACAACGTTTCGGCCTTTCAGTATCTGTCTATATTTCTGAGATGAGGTATTATGCACACTATTTACATTATTCGTACTATTGTCCTCATCTTTGTCGCCATGTTTATCACCACGTTTCGGCCTTTCAGTATCTGTCTATATTTCTGAAATGAGGTATTATGTACACTATTTACATTATTCGGACTATTGTCCTCATCTTTGTCGCCATATTTATTACAATATTCCGGCCTTTCAGTATCTGTCTATATTTCTGAGATGAGGTACTATGCACACTATTTACATTATTCGTATTATTGTCCTCATCTTTGTCGCCATGTTTATCACAACGTTTCGGCCTTTCAGTATCTGTCTATATTTCTGAGATGAGGTATTATGCACACTATTTACATTATTCGTACTATTGTCCTCATCTTTGTTGCTATATTTATTACAACGTTTCGGCCTTTCAGTATCTGTCTATATTTCTGAGATGAGGTATTATGTACACTTTTTACATTATTCGTACTATTGTCCTCATCTTTGTTACCATATTTATTAGAACGTTTCGGCCTTTCAGTATCTGTCTATATTTCTGAGATGAGGTATTATGTACACTATTTACATTATTCAGACTATTGTCCTCATCTTTGTTACCATATTTATTAGAACGTTTCGGCCTTTCAGTATCTGTCTATATTTCTGAGATGAGGTATTATGCACACTATTTACATTATTCGGACTATTGTCCTCATCTTTGTCGCCATATTTATTACAACGTTTCGGCCTTTCAGTATCTTTCTATATTTCTGAGATGAGGTATTATGCACACTATTTACATTATTCGGACTATTGTCCTCATTTTTGTCGCCATATTTATTACAACGTTTCGGTCGTTGTATGCTACGGCCTTCTCGAGGTGATTGGAATGTCGGACTGAACCCTTTATTTCGCTCACTGGGGTAGACTGCTCTAGTTCCACGTACCATGTCTAATGCATGTCAGTTATCTCCTGTTAATTCCCCTCTACAAGTTTTCCACTGCCTTAACCGGGTATTGAATTCACATTCTTTGGGTCTTGTCACTGGATCTTACTAACGCCTTTATCCACTGTGCTATGTGTCTTTGAGTTCAATACCTGGTTAAGGCGGTGGTGAATTAAGGGAATTTAACAGGAGATAACTGACATCCATTAGACTTGGCACGTGGAACTAGAACAGTCTACCCCAATGAGCGAAATAAAAAGTTCAGTTTGACATCCCAACTACCTGAAGAAGGCCGGAGCGTACAATGGCCAAAACGTTGTGATAAACATGGCGACAAAGATGAGGACAATTGTCCGATTAATGTAAATACTGTTTTTTTTTTGTCGTTAAACCTAAGATTTCATGCCACAATTCAAATGTCTGACTGGACATTCTCATTGTTCTAAGAAGACTTAGAAAAATCGTTTTATAATAGGCAGATATGAAGCGCTCTTATATGTATTTTGTACTTCAGTTTATTTTTGCTGAAATACTTGAACTCTAACCTGATGAGAGTAGCCGGAAGTAGACACTTGGAAGAGAAAAATTAAGAAAGAGAGAAAAAAACGAAAGAAAGTAAAGAAAGAAAGTAAGGAAGGAAGAAGAAAGGAAAGAAAGAAAGAAAGAAAGAAAGAAAGAAAGAAAGAAAAAGGAAGACAAATGAATCAATGGAAAGTGAAGAAGAGGTGAAGAAGAAGGAAAAAATGGATGAATGAAGGAAAACATGAAAAGAAAGATAGATAAATAGAATGAAAAAGGAAATAAAAGGAAATAAAAAATAAGGAATAAAAAAGGAATAACAGTAAGGAAGAATGTAGGAAAATAGAAGAAAAAATGAAATAAAGAAGGGAAGAAAGACTGATAAATGCGAAAAAAAAAAGAAAAAGAAGAAAACAAATCGATCAACAGAAAGGAAAGAGGAAAGAAAAAATTGTGATGATTTCTCACCTCGATGCAGACAGCCGGACAAGTATATCACCTGAAGAAGGTCGGAGCATACAACGGCCGAAACGTCGTATATATAACAACAACGATGAGGAAATATAAATAGTGTAAACTGATGATATTTCATTGTTCATTTGCAAATGAACCATGAAATATCAGTTTACACTATTTACATTTCCTCATCGTTATTGTCATATATACGACGTTTCGGCCGTTGTATGCTCCGACCGTCTTCAGGTGATATACGTTAAAATTTCGAACCGAAACATTATTTCGTCCACCGGGTAGATTGTTCTAGTTCCACGTGCCATGTCTCTTCCAGATATCCTAGTTTCAATTATTTCCCTTAGTAACTCAACTGTTCAAGTTTTTGTTCACCTCTGCTGTGGCCAAGTATTGAACTCACATCTCTTTGAGTGAAGTCACAGAATTAATTTAGCCAATGCTTTTATCAACTGAGCCCAGAGTTCGAACAATGTAAATAATATAAATAGTTACATTACCTGATCTCAGAAATATAGACAGATAATGAAATACCAATTTATAAAAGGAAACATTAGTTATAAAAAAATAAAACTCCACTTTATTCCTTGTCAGAAAAGTTATGAGGTTCAATCCTAATAAAAAGCCGTCCTGTTTATGGCTATAAACAACATCCGCGTCCTGGGTAAGACGATAGACTACATCCGCGTCCTGGGTAAGACGATAAACTACATCCGATAGTAAGTCCTATGATCAGGAGGTTTTGAGGAGCGTGGAACCACCTCTTAATTGCTGGTGTTCTCAGGTCCACCCTGACCCGGAGTGGTAGCACCTGTTAGGGTCCCAGCTATGGGTAAATAGTTAACTCACAATATGGGGTCAAAACACTATGAAAGCATAAAAATAGGTTTTAAAACCAGCAATAAATTTTTGTAAAATAATTATTACCAGTAATGAATTTTTGAAGAAAAAAATTATTACCAGCAATACATTTTTGAAAAAAAATATATTACCAGCAATAAAAATCTTTTTTCGGCATTAAATAACCCATTGAAGCTGATATGTCGTAAAACAAAACAAATCAGTCAAACCAAACCTAATGAAAAGTCAAGTTGAACGGCCACTCTTCTAAAAGCATTCACATTATTGATTACAAAATGACTTCCAACTGGGCAATTAAGGACCCCAAAGCAAAACACTTATCATTTAGTCATCATAAATAACTATTCTGCCTTCAATCAGCATGGCTGAGGCTAATCCCCAGGTGATCAATTCATTGCGGGTTTTTGATATCAGGTTTTCCACTAACATGAAGTGGAATTCCTATGGGAAAGTTGATTCAATGTGTCATGGCAGAAAATGTTTCTCGAAGAATCCTTCTTGCACATTCGTCCGTACATTTACTATTTCAGGCCATATTTTTTCAGATGGCCGGCTATATATGTATATATCTCGAGATCCTCGACAAAATCCTAAGAAGTGTCTGTAATGTTATCGGCCCTAACATTGAGACGTCAGTCACTTTTCTACCGCTGTGGCATATCTTCTCTTTCTCCTTTCTCTAAATATTTCCATGGGAATTGTTCTAATGGGCTTTCTCTAGCTAAGCGTGAATCAGTAGCTCTCCTGTATTCAAACCAGATATATAGAGCAGGATGTGCTCGGCAATACAGTAGCATTACAACCACACCCGATCGTAGGAATAATGATGAACCAAGTTCATTCCATTGATATGTTTTATAAAATGCCACGCTACGTGGCAGTTCCTGTTTATCAAGTATATTTTTATATTCTCATTGTAAATTGAATTTGGATTATCTAAAATTTACTGTATATTTTTATTAAAGAGAAGACTTTACGTGTACAAATATTCACAGCTGTTTTATTTTATGTGCTTTTTTTTTCAAGTTCTATCAATAGACATAACCTTTTTTTTTATTATTTGTCAGTCGACGAAAATCATAACAGTTAATTTTTAACCTGTGTGACATTTCTATGTATTTCTTCATGTGAAAATCAAATGTGAACTTATTTTTTAGATCATAAAACATTCGCTTATGGCAATTTACGTTTTATAAAACTGGTAAAAACTGATTTTATTAACATTTTGTGTACAAAAAAAAATATGCCGAAGATTCTCGTAAATACTGTGTTTTTACACGTGAAATAAAAATATGTGTAAAATATGTTTAATATACGTATAAAAAATATCTATTTCAAGATATAAGTCAAGTTTGGCACTTCAATCTGTTTTTTATATCTAAATATTTTATAAGAAATATAGCATTTTCATGTAATGTGAGAAAAATATCTTGAAAATTCAGTTAACAAATATGGTGCCTATTCTAATTTATATTGACAATGCAAAGAAAAAAGACAGTACGAGGCAAAAAAATGGAGGCACCCATAGAAATGATGACGAACAAAATATAAAACTTATTAGATTTGTATTTACATTCATTAACATTCCCAAGCATTGTTCTGACTTCGAGGAAGGACAAGTCAACGCTTTTTATGATCATGGGCTGTCGAATAGAGCGATAGCTGATAATATTAATCGAAGTGAGTCATGTGCCCACATGTCAATCAACAACAGTAATCAAAATAGAACACATAATAGACGTAGAGGATCTGGCCAACCGCTAAATTCTACCGACAGGGAAGACAGAAACTTGGTTCGTCAATGTAAAAAAAGATCGATTCGCGCAGCAGCACAAGATGTTTCCAAAGCAGCTAGTTTGGCGGTTTCTTCAAGAACTGTCAGACACAGGCTTAAAGCAAAAGACATTGTTTCCAAATGCATAAAAAAAAAAGAAACCTTTCGTATCTGGAAAAATCGACGGGCACAGTTGACTGGATGCAAAGCTGATTTACACTGGACTACATCAGACTGGGAAGATATTATGTGGAGTGACGAGAGACCCTTTACTATTAGATAGGGATTTCCAAGCGCAGCTTAGATGTGGCACAAAGCCAAATGTAGGGAGCACTCAGTGAGGATCACACTCACTACTCAGTCATAATTGTTCTAGCAAAATAAGCTTGCTAACTATTACACCACGCCGAGGTGCCCAAACCATTACTATTAGATAGGAAGGACGAATACGTGTTTGGTGTACGCCCGGTGAAGTGAATACTCCAGTGGCTATCAAGGACACTGTTAAACACGATAAAAAAATCAACTTGTGTCAGTAAAAATACAAAAATCGACTTTCTGTGGCTGCGTCCATTATTTATTTTGACTCGTACTGTACATATTTTTTTCATTTTATGAATTATAAAACGCAATATTGTTTCATATTTACTTGAAAAATGAATTTTGCACTTGGCAAAATACAATAGATGCAATGTTATTGATCTTGGCCTGGCATCTTGGCTTCAGTCACTTTCTTATCGTCGTGACATAGGTTCTCTGCGACCTTTTCTATAAATAATTTTATGGTAAGTGTTCTGAAGAACTTTCCTCTATCATTCTATATAGTATTTAAGAGCAATACTAGATTGGCGACAAGGTCTCATCATTTTAGAGTTGAAATGGCCATATATAACCATATGTTCAATGTTAACAGCATATTCTCTCGCACTTCAGCTTTCGGCTTCTTGCTTTCCAGTTAATTTCAAAAATTTAATTTCAGCGTCAATCGTTATCTACTGTCTTTTTAATCCTTCTTCTTTTATTGTTCGTTTTCGTTAAGTGTTTTTTTTTTCATATTTTCCAACACCCAGTAACCCCTTGTATTAGGTCCTTTATTGCCTTGCTTTTTTTAAATATACTTATTCAAGTCAAACCGTATTAAAAATGAACGTTCAGAATACCTTGGGTTTAATAAGTGATGAATACATGGTAACGTATGAAAGCATTCAGGCAAATGAAAGAGGAGTAGATATAATATTAGACAAAGAGATGAAGATATGTTGTTGGTCCTGACCTGGCATATTGGCTTCAGTCACTTTCTTACCGTCATGACATCGTGACTGAGGCTTTTTCTACAATTAATTTTATGTTAATTGTTCTGATGAAATTTCCACTATCATTTTATATAGAATTTAAGAGCAATACTAGATTGGCGACAAGTTCTCATCATTTTAGAGTTGAAATGGCCATATATAACCATATGTTCAATGTTAACAATCTTATTCTCTCGCACTTTATGCTTCCGGTTTCTTTCTTTCCAGTTAACTTCAAAATTTTAATTTCAGTGTCAATCGTTATCTACTGTCTTTTTAATCCTTCTTCTTTTATTGTTCGTTTTTGTTGATACTGTTTTTTTTCATATTCTCTAACACTCAGTAACCACCTGTATGTTAGTGGCTTTATTGCCTTGCCTTTTTTTAAATATACATAATAAATAAATTGCTTGGTTCAATCAAAAGAATGATGGTGTCCATCTTTGATTCATATTTTTTGCCATCGGCTTTTTGATTAAATCTTGAGTTCGAATGTCTCAATCTATTTTATCTTTTGAGGAGAAATTTGTTGACAACTTGGTCACCATTTTTACAATTCTTTCACTGCTTTGTAGAAGACAATGCCAGGGTAGGTACCTTCATTGGAAACTTTATGAACTTTGCGCCCTAAGGTAGAGACATTTAAGTGAGTGATGTTGTAAGAGGAAACGAAAAACACGAGACAGAAATCCAAAGACACGTCGGAATAGCTAAAGTTGTCTTCCAGGATACGAAGACAGGAACATTTATTTAGAAACAAACGGAGGAATACTGAACTGCTATGTAATATCTGTCTACTTATATGAAGATAATATTGAAACATCTTCACAGAGGAAGAAGAAAATACAATACACAGACGTTGTTCTACAGACGGATGTTGAGAATACCTTGAACTTTACAAGTGACAAATACAGGAAAATATATGCAGATATTGAGGAAAATGAAAGAGGAGTATGTATAATATTAGACAAAGTGATGAAGAAATGTGGTTTGGGAAACTTTTAATAGTAAATCAGAGTTCTTCTCATGTAACCGAAATACGAATCCTTTAAATATGGCCATCATATTCGTATACGAGAAACCGTCACAGAGCAAGGAAGAATAGATACTAATAGATAATACAATGCGACTGTGTAAAATTAAAAATATCAAATTCAATGACTAATATAATAAATTACTTTTTATAAAGAATTAGTTCTCTATCTTTGATTGTGCTTGTGGACTGATATTTTGGGTGAATTATAGTAAAATAGCGTATTTTGACATTCTGTGACCTTGAAAAACTATTTGAATTAAAAAAAAACTGTTTTTGCTCAACATACTTAAATACAACATTTTAATACTGTTGTGGTAGGATCCACCTAATTTGCATAGCGGAGTACCGACGATATAAATATGGTTGGTGCCGGAAGACAGGGAGGCAAATCAAGAGATCCAACTAGAGACTCTACCCGACTGCGACTTAGTCAACACATTCTCCAGGAACGGTCTTCCCAGGAATATACAAAAGACTATATGTAAATATTGTGTACACTTTCTTGTTTCAATACATTTTATTCTAACTACATTTTGTGTTTGCATTATTATTCCATGCATTAGTCAAGTTTCAACAAATACCCAATTGAGTGACACTACATTATTCGGACTATTGTCCTCATCTTTGTTGCCATATTTATCACAACGTTTATGAGCACTGGTAAAAAATGATGTTAGATTTACAATACTCAGAAATTCATTCACAGATGTCCTCAAGGACGCATATCAAAGTGGATAAAGGTGTTAGTTAGATCCAATAACAGGATCCAAAGATTGTGAGTTCAATACCTGGTTAAGGCGGTGGAGAACTTGGAGATGGGAATTGACAGGAGATAACTGATAACTGATATCCCTTAGACATTTAACTAGAACAGAATACCGCATCGAGCGAAATAAAGGGTTCACTTCGACATTCTAACAACCTGAAGAAGGCCAGAGCGTACAACGGCCGAATAAATACGAATAGTCCGAATAATGTAAATAAGGTACATAATACCTCACCTCAGAAATATAGACAGATATCAATCGATTGAGATATCAGGAAAGTATAATACGCCATAGTGTCCATGGCTTCCATTTGATCTTTTTCTTCTTTCTATGTACCGTGTCCCTCTATCCCTCATCAAGGGTCGACGTTGCTTAACTTTGGGGATCGTACGGGAACCCGTGTTTCAACGTGATGTAGCCGCGAGACCTACTTTCCGAGTGGATAGTTGTAGACTCGAGTATAAGTTTACATTTTAATCGAGTGTAAACTGGACCGATGTCAAAATTTTAAAGGGAAGTTTAGACATCACCTACGCTCGCCGTTTGTGACCCCAGGGTTGACCGGATTGATGTGTACATTTATGACACTGATTTTTGACTCTAGAAAGAAAAGAGTACTAAACTGTTACGTGATATCTGTCATCCTATATGGCAGTAAATGCTGGACAATATCATCAAAGATGAAGAAGAGACTTGAAGCAACAGAAATGTGATTCTACAGAAGGATGCTGAGGATACCACTGACCAAACATGTGAGTAACCTGGAAGTTGTAGAGAAAATAGAAACACAAAGGAAACTTATAATTACAGGAAGAGACAGTTTAAATTTTTATGGCACATAATGTGGAAAGAAGGTCTGGAAAATCTGATAATCACGGGACAGATGAAAGGAAAGGGCGATAGAGGAAAACGACGCATAACATACTTTGTGGACTTAAGTAAATGGATGACGAAACAAGTTTTAGGAGAAATAACAAAAAGACAAATTTTATTAAGAGCTATGATGGACGAGAGATTGTGGAGATCCATCCCCAAGAAATAGCTAAATGATATATATATATATATATATATATATATATATATATATATATATATACCACAAGCCTTGTGAATTAAATTGGGTAGGCAAAACTATTAGGGTGTCGTCGATGATTGTGCTAGCACAAAGTCACAAGTCATCGTGACCGAGGGTTTCAGTGTGCTGGCCTTGTTCAGAATGTTGCCCAGCATAGATGCAGTATAAACCACAGTTGGGCTCTCAGGGTGTTGGACAAACACAAATGTGCCTGAGTAGGCTTCGGCAGTAGGGTTTCGCTATACCACAAGCCTTGTGAATTAAATTGGGTAGGCAAAACTCTTAGGGTGTCGTCGATGATTGTGCTAGCACAAAGTCACAAGTCATCGTGACCGAGGGTTTCAGTGTGCTGGCCTTGTTCAGAATGTTGCCCAGCATAGATGCAGTATAAACCACAGTTGGGCTCTCAGGGTGTTGGACAAACACAAATGTGCCTGAGTAGGCTTCGGCAGTAGGGTTTCGCTAGCCGCCCCACTAGACGGGTATCTTAGGATATGAGGGGTCAGCCACTACATCGTAAGGTCTTGACGATTGCGTCTAGCATGAAACAGCCTGTCGACTCTGAATGTTGACTTCAATGTTCACTTTTATATATATATTTATACTTGCATATTCGGATTTTGCTTTGTCTTTTCCATATTTTTCATCATACCGTCGGATCTACATCCACATATTTGCTTACATATATATATATATATAGTTGTATATTTATTTTCCCTAACCATCTTATAGACCAACAAATAAGACTATTTCTCCCTAAAGTAAATAATAATGAAAGTGAACTCACAGTCAAAAATCACATACACATTTATTACAAAAACCAAATGCATAAGAATTACAAACAAGACGAATCCTCACTAAGACATATTGTAAAGAAATACACTACCCCAAGCGACCCAAATAAAAAAATCAAGTTAATTATCTATATAAAAAATTTAAGCACAAATATTTTAATTGCTTCCACCTGTAAAAAAAGGTTAAAAATAATGGAGGCTTTAATAATAAAAAAGAAAAAGCCTACCCTTAACAATATTAACTACGAACAAAGCTAAAACATGCTAACCGTATTTGGAAATTAAAACACCCCTACTACACACTATGACATACACATAATGCATACACTCAATTAAGCTGAAAAATCAAATCATCCTTGATAATGGCTAAAGGTATAGCCGAAAGCGCTCGGAAAAATAAAACATTTGGACAGTTCTTACACACCCTTTGTCCAGCAAAGAAAGCTCTTGTTCGTACACAAGAAAAATTAAATAAAAAACTTAACCGTAGTACCTTGTCTGTCGTTTTTAATGAAACTTGCATATATATATATATATATATATATATATATATATATATATATATATATATATATATATATATATATGTATATATATATATGAATGTATGTATGTATGTGTGAATGTATATATACTGACCCGAACTGTGTTTACCTTTTTTGAATCTGTTGTAAGCTGTCAACGTATCTGTTAATTTTTTTTCTCCATTAAGGGTCACATTTGACATTAAGAATATATTCTTCGAACATAATATTAGATATATCAAGAATATAATATTATCAAGAAACGGCTAAAAAACATTTACAAAACAAAGCATATGATCTGGAATTGGAATAAAAGTAGTCATGGCACGTACACTGATTCCATCATAAAAATCCACGATGTAGAATTAGTAAATACTAAACACTTCAAATACCTATGGATTAGTATGTACGGATTAGGATAAAGGATGGATTTTAATAACTTATGGCAGCCTTTTCTTTCATATTAGCTCTATTTGTTTGCTAAGGAATGTGTTTCTGATGTTTAGGTTTTAAGGGTATGACATCTGCAGCTTTTTCATGAGAAGTGATAAAATTATTGTATTAGGAGATGGTTCTTCGGCATCTGCTTGTAGTGATTCAAACTTATTCCTGAAAGCAATGGTGTACTGATCTTTAAGATGATTATTTGTTGTCAGATGAAACCATTCATACGGTGGGAAAGCAGACTGTATTTTCTTATTGACTCTAAGGCAAATTCGGATGGTGGAAGAGACAATCCGATGGTCTGTAGATACTCCTTCAAATGTGTCGAAGCCTTGGTAATTCATTGCACTGTTTCTGTCTATATTTCTGAGATGAGGTATTATGTACATTATTTACATTATTTGGACTATTGTCCTCATCTTTGTCGCCATATTTATTACAACGTTTCGACCATTGTACGCTCCGACCTTCTTCAGGTGGTTGGAATGTCAAACTGAACCCTTTATTTCGCTCACTGGGGTAGCCTTTTCTAGTTCCACGTGCCATGTTTAATGGATGTCAGTTATCAGTTATCTCCTTTTAATTTCCGTCTGAAAGTTCTCCACTGCCTTAACCGGGTATTGAACTCACACTCTTTGGGTCCTGTCACTGGATCTAACTAACGCTTTTATCCACTGTGCCATGTGTCCTCGGAGGGGAATTAATAGAAGATAACTGATAACTGCCATTAAACATGGCACGTGGAACTAGAACAGTCTACCCCAGTGAGCGAAATAAAGGGTTCAGTTCGACATTCCAACCACCTGAAGAAGGTCGGAGCGTACAATGGCCGAAACGTTGTAATAAATATGGCGACATATAGTCCGAATAATGTAAATAATGTCATTGCACTGTTGTTCTACTTCTTGATTATCAGGATGTGACCAAATTGTGTCTCCATTCCATTGTCTCAGGTGAATGTCCATTGTTTAAAGCTCTCTTTTGGTTAGGCATATAAGATTATTTTCCTGTATAAACGTCTTCGAGGAAGATCTCATTTATATTAGCCGCTGCCAACAAACAATTTACTCTTGCTTGAAAAACTGTCAACGACAATATCAATATCAGTGATAGAAAAATCAACGAATAAATCCAAGTTAAATCCCAGTAGACAGACAAGAAATCTTTAAAAACCTCTTGGGATAAGTGCAATTTTAGATACTAAGGTAGAGTATATCATTAAACATCCTCTTGACATTAAACATGAAACATTTACAGATGCAGAACTTGGAATAACTTGATAGCATTCCTCCGGTGTTTGGAAGAATCTGGATTCCAATGATATTCTCCTCCAATTCTTTTTAACGCAAATATAATTGAGAAGTCATAGAAAGATGAATAAAAGATTGCATTCTTCCTTCCCCAGAGAAAAGAGATCTAGGATTGACAAAAACCTATAGAGGAATTACACTCACCTCCGTTGCAGCAAAAATTTACAAGTCGATGCCTTTCAACAGAATACAACCGGAAATAGGAAAGGTGCGCCAAAAAATTCAAAATGGCTTTTGAAAATATAGATCAACAGTTGGACAAATCCCAACTGTACGGAGGATTCTTGAGAGCGTCAGAGTAAATAATCGACAGGCCACCTTAGTTTTTGTTGATTTCTATTCTGTACGTAGGGGAAAAACGGAGAAGATACTTCTGGCATATGGCATCCTCTCCTGAGAGATTAGCTACCATAATGATGCTATACATAATGATGCTATTAGTTCTCCAGATGAAGAAATTAACTTCATCATCAAAGTAGGAGATTTCCAGTGTGACAGCCTTGCATCTTTTCTATCTGTAATCACCCTTGGCTATGTACTGAGTACTTCCATCGACAAGCATCATCATCTAGGTTTAACTTAATCACCAAGAGTCTCATGTCTATATCTAGCCCAAAATGTTAACCATGCAGATGATACTGCCAATGAGATTAGATTCTATGTCAATGTCTCTAAAACTGAATTCATAGGCGTTAACCAGCAAGGCCCAATAAAAGTGGCCTCAGCTAAATCAATAAAATCTGTCGAATATTTAAATACCTCGGAAGCGAGATAAATTAGACGGAAAGAGGTATGAAAATTCCCATATCTAAAGCCTGGGTCACCTTGAATGAAATGGATGTAGTCTGGATATCTGATCTACCAGAAAAGCTCAAGCAGTGATTCTTTCTAGCCTAGAGGCAGTTTTAATGTATGCTTCCACTAGTTGGGCGTTAACTAAAACCATACGGTTTAAGTTTAATTGGACCTAGACTCGAATGCTGAGAGGTATTATTAACATCCCCTGGAGACAACATCCAAGTAAATCACAGTACTATGGATCCATTCCTGATATTTCTAAAATCATAAGAGAAGGCAAAATGCGCGTTGCAGGGCACTGCTGGCGGTCAAGTCAAGAATAAGTGGTCTGTTGTTCTGGTCACCTAGCCAGGGAACAAAACACGTTGGTCACTCAGCAACCACCTACACCCTTGTGCAAATTAACCGCATTAGTTTCCTTTCTTTCACCATACTGCAAGTTTCAGACACCCTGGAGTGACAATGTGTAATCGATTTCTATTTTCCCTCAGATTAGGTCATTTGCAATGGTGTGCAGTAATATGAATCTATTTTCGGTGTGTATGATGACATTTGTTTGGTCTCGAAAAATATTGCGTCATCCGTGAATGCATCAGATTTTTATCACGCCCAGATACTATTGTTTCGACTGTCGATTAGTTGTCCTGCGGCCATTGTCTGCAATGGACGTTACTTTAAAGAAGCGTATGAAAATTGTAAGGCTGCACGAACTCACTGGTAAGCCCTACCAGTGGGCAAATCAAATACTATCGACTGGCTCGGAAACTCTCATGATTTAAATCCAATCGATAATCTGTAGTCATTCTGCAATGAACCACTTTGTAGAATGGACATACGAAGTACTAACATATGCACTGAGTCATGTTTCATTGGAAAAATATGAAAAAAAATACCTAAATGACAACGGAATTATTTGTTTTGTTTCAAATAATTTGCACAAGGGTGTGTATTGACGAGCTATATTATGACTCAGAATACCTCCCTAGTGACCTTCTGACCTCTATGCAGGACGGTGATAAAGACTTAAGAAAATGATGATATTTTCCATCTTCTTAATACACTGTTACATAAATTTTTCTGTCCTCTTAATATGGAGAGTTCTATAAAGATGATATATTTTAATTACTAATCCTTTATGATGAAACCCTGCAAAGAATGTAATGATTAAAAGTTATAATAATATGTTTAAAAATAACAGATGTTATTTCTCTCATAAGGTATTTCATGTAAAAAAAAAGTATAAAATATAAGGTGAAGTTACTCTAGATCTTATAATATGGCGTCTGGGTTACATAAAACCGAGTGACTTCATTGACTGTTGGCAGACCCAGTAGATCTGTCATTGTGATTTTCAAAGAAACTTTGAGTTGGAGAATAGACTACATATAAATGATTACCAGTTTGTTTATTTAAATGTTTTGATTTTCAAATCAGGGATGAACGCTTGGGAATATAACATTTTCTGTCCTCTAAGAGTTTCATGAACATGAAATTCTCAGGACAAATTCTTTGGGGAATAAGTCATTGAAGAGAACAATGCATATCACAATTAAAAGATATCGTATCATGTTGACAAATATAAGAGCTGTTTGTTTTTCTATGCGTCATCGGCCATTTCTCTGAAACAGACTGATACAGTCATACATCGGCTTAGTAACAAGCCTGGTCTTTAAATAAGCTACACATCATGCGCGGATTAATTTCATTTCTGAGACACACCAGCCCAGCTTAATTGTTGTAGTAGTCGATGAAGGACTATATATACTTTGTTTAATTAAACCATTTGTAGAAATCTGTTGCGTATTAGATGTTGCCATAGATACTGTGAGGACACTGGCCAGGGTGTGTGCTAATTCTGAAAATAGGTGCTTTGTAGCAATGCAAGCAAAACATGAGTAGTAACAATAAAAATCTACTTGAATATAAAAATACTATAAAAGATTGGATGAAAAAACATCGTTACGCCCTCCTTATAAACAAGTAGACAGAGAAATACAATAAGATTAAAATGTCTAACAAAAGATAAAAATATATCTGGGAAATAGAAGACGGAAATGGCACTGACATAAATACATCAACCCTAAAAGACATATGTCAGTAAATAAATAAGTGGAGATCACCCGAACATGATAAGTTCCAAGAATATTGTTTTAAAAAGGTTCAGCATAAAGTATAACACAGATATCCGAAGGTGTATCGAAATAGCGAAATATGCCTTTTAGAAACTAAGCGAAGTAATAAGATATAGTAATATTCCGTTAGAAACAAAGACAAGGATGCTTAAATTTAATATCATATCTCTCTCCTGAAATGCTGGGCGGAGGTGTGCAGGTGAAGAAATGGCTAACGGCCTGGAATGAGAAATCGGAGAACTAATGAAGCTATACAAAAATACCAAATCTTTATTTAGATCCCCAGATGAAGACAGTAACTTCATCATCAAAGTAGGAGATCCCAACTGTTCGGAGGATTCTTGTGGGTGTCAGTGTAAATAATCGACAGGCCACCTTATTTTTTGTTGATTTCTATTCTGATGACATTTGTTTGGTCTCGAAAAATATTGCGTCATCCGTGAATGCATCAGATTTTTATCACACCCAGAAACTATTGTTTCGACTGTCGATTAGTTGTCCTGCGATAATTTTCTGGACGTTACTCTAAAGAAGCGTATGAAACGTATAAGTTCGAATGTCAGTTACACTAAATGAAAACTATGAAAACATCTCCCCTTCAGCTATGGGTTAACTAGTAGGACTGAATATGAAAAGTAATTGTTATTAGAAAAATATTGTAAGTGCAATATTTACTTTTAAAATCTTACAATCCGTTCTATAATAGATTTGTTCTAAATAACTCAGAAAATCGTTGATAAACCGTAAAATAAAAGAAACAATTAATCATGATTGCTGGACAGTTTGCTTACTGTCTAAAACAATTCGGCATGGAAAAAATAAAATCGACGAAAATAAAGGAAGGGTAAATAAATCACAATTAAAAGAAAACAGAGAAAAGGAAAAGCAGTGTGGATAATTTAAGAGACATAAATACCACGGACGGTAAACCAAAGACATGTTCGTGCTATTATAGACAGACATTTGCGACCTAAAGTAAATGAAGATGTAATCATTATTGCTTGAAAATGGCCAGGAAAAAAAATGACTTATTTATTGTTTTTTTTTTTAAATGACATCAAACCAGTTTGCAAACATTAAAATTACTTTTTGATGATTTTGTATAAAAAATTGTTAATAATTTTAAATATATAAACCATTGAGGCACGGTGGAGTAATGGATAGCGGCTCGGATTGACGAATCGGAGAGCTGAGTTCCAATTCTAATCGAATCCATTACATTCACTTACGTGCTAATACCCTTGGGAAAGGTAATAACAGAACAGACGGGGTTCTGTAGCCCTAGATGTCAATAGAAAGAAATAGTGAGAAGAAAGAACAATAAATGAATAGAATTCGGGAAGACGGAAGGTAATAATCTACGTTGTATTTAAATGTTGTTGATTGTAGATAGCAGGGAAGAAAGAAACGTGAAAAGATTCCCGTTGAAGAGAAGTGTGAGGGAAGGAAATATAAGAATAGAACTTACGGTAACATCTAGCTAATTCAACGAAGCCAATCTTGTCGGTCAGTTATGTACCAGTCAGTTTGTCCAGCTATGGCCATAGCTGGAGGGGGAAGAAAAGGATTCATATCTTTCCCAAGTGTATTAGCACGTAAGTGAATGGATTCGTCTGAAAAGTCAGTTAGTCAGTCAGTTATGTGCCATTCGGGATACACGGTTAGGCGATCATATATCTTTCGATACATGACTGACGAGCCAGATCTTTTTCCAGCAGTAGGTTGCCATTTATTTCTGCGGTCTACCAGCAGCCATCCAAGGCTATAGAACTCGGTCTGAATTCGAATTCCAGTCGAATCCATTACGTTCACTTACGTGCTAATACCCTTAGGAAATGTTTGAATCTTCACCCTCCGGCTATGTGTAAACAGCAGGACAGACCGGTTTCTATAGTCTCTGATGGCAATTGGTTTACCTCGGGAAAAAAATCTGCCTCGTCAGTAATGTATCGAAAGATACATGATCGCCTAAGATGCATGACGCATAACTGTTCACTACCTTTAACACTAACCCCTAACACTAATATATTTCATACTTCACACAGTTCGTAAATATCATTTTTTCTTTTATTAAGAAATAATCTTTTTTTTTTTGCTTCGTTTCACTTTCTGATTTTCTTTTGTTTCTTTTGATGCAACCCACAGATAACATTTTCTTTCACCTGACATTTATGAGGTCGTCTTTTTCTTAATTGCCTTTTTGTCACAAATTTGTCATTAATTCATCCAAACAGAAGAATTAAGGAAAACCTTATTTCACACACTTCGACATCCTTAACCAAATCGTTTACATGGTCGCTGTTCCGTTCCGTGACGACAATCGGAAGATTCAATCAGAATTCAACACTCGAGGCATAAAATCTCTAATGGAATTCTTTCATTGCTAACGTTTAAGAAAGTCGACAGTAAGCTTACCTAAGCATAATTTTCCCGTGCGTTTCGACTTTTATTGCGATATTGCCTTTTAAGGACAAAAATAAACAATGGAGGCACACGATTCCATAACCCGAGTTACTTGGCAAACACTCTACGAAAAGACCAGTATAATAATATCAAGCCAAAAAAAAAAAGAAAAAAAGAAAAAAGTAAAACATTGTTTGGGTACAGGTTGTAGATAAGTGCTTCTCAAACTATCTGATATATCGGATCGGCATTTTTTTTCTCACTGTATCACGTACCTGTAATATTTCGTGGTAATATACATTTATGCCGGAAACGGTATATATAATGAATATAATAAAAGAGGACTATTTTTTATCTTCCATTTATTTTACAAAATAAGTAAAATAATTCAATATCAAAACATGAAAAGTATTAAAAAGAAATAAACTTCAAATGATTCCTTAGCATGGCCTGGACACTGGTTTCAATTCTTGGTAGTGGATGCGCACTGCTGAATAGGCCCAAATATAGGACGAAACGGCCGTCCAGTGCATTCTGTTGAGGTTTCAGACTCGATGAATTACTTAAATATAATTATGAAATCCTCCTAATAATTTCTATTATATATATATATATATATATATATATATATATATATATATATATATATATATATATATATGTATATATATATATATGTATATATATATATATATATATATATATATATATATATATATATATTACTCCACCGTCACGCAGCTAAATTATCTCTATTGATGAATCACATCGGCATTAAGTGATTTCTCATAGAAGACATTTGTCAAAGGAACTTACTACAAGTAAACACGAGAAAATGGGCCATTTTCGAATGATTCCGATCTAGTTCTCTGGCTACAACAAGTTGGGATTTTATCAAACTGGCACATTCCTTTCTCATCTATTACATTGGCATTCAGCACGTCAAAATGAGTTACGCTATCTCGACTTACCTTCTTAGCTACTCACATGCGCTGTGAGCCTAGCTGTGATTCTTGCAACTTATCACTTGTCGTAATGTCTTGACACATTACTATTAATGTGGTAAGAGCCAATTTAGATGCGGTTCTACAAAAGGATGCTAAGGATATCATGGACCGAGCATGTGACCAACGATGAGGTCTTAGAGAGGTTACAAACAAGAAGAGGGCTTATACTTAACAACAGAAAGAGGCAGCTGGGGTTTCTGGGACACATAATGAGGAAAGAGGGCCTGGAGAATCTCACGGGTCGAATAGAGGGAAAGAGAGACAAGGGAAAGCAGCGCGTGACATACCTGACGAGCTTGAGCAGGTGGATGACAGAACGTGGTCTGGGGGAGGAAGCAGAGGGAAGGAACTTGCTGAGAGCTGCAAGGGATAGAAGGGGATGGAGAGCCATGATCGCCCACGTCCTGAAAGGACATGACATATAAAAAGAAAAGAAGTGCCATTCACCCTCCTTACTATCATGAATGGACTGACCCGTTCAAGATAAATTGTCTAGAAAGAGAAGAAGATAATACTATTGCAGTGACTTAACTTGGCCTTGGGGTACCAGGGTCGAGCAATTCAGTCAAACTCTCTGCCCAGACGAGGCTCTGCCGAAGGGCAGAGTCTCGTTCGAGGAGGTAGACTGTCCCTGAACCCGTTTTTACGGGTTCCAATAGGGAATAGTTTTGGCCAAGCCTACGGATTCAGAAAATGTGTGTGTGCGCGTATGTGTGTGCGCGCGCGCGTGTGTGTGCGCGTATGTGTGTGTGTGTGCGTGCGTATATATATATGTGTCTGTGTGAGTGTATATATGTGTGTATATATATATGTGTGTGCGTATCTATATATATGTGCGTGTGTCTGTGCATATATATATATGTGTGTATATATGTCAGTGCGTGTGTGTATATATGTGTGTGAGTGCGTATTTATATATATATGTGTATATAAATACATATATGTTTATATATATATGTATATATATACATATATGTATGTACGTGTGTGTGTTTGTATATATATGTGTGAGTGCGTGTTTATATATATATATATGTGTGCGTGAACATATATATATACGTGTATGTGTATATATATATGTGTTTATATATATGTGTGATTGTGTCTATATATGTCTATGTACATATATGTGTTGTATATAAATACGTGTGTGATTTTTGTATATATATATACACGTGTGTGTGTATATATATGTGTGTGTGTATAGAGATATATGTGTTTGTGTGCATGTATGTTTATATATTTTTGTATTTAGGCAGCGAATTCTCTTTTAGGCATGTTTGATTAAATAAATTACAAACATTATGTCTGCTTATTTTTAGCATAATCCGTTCATATTCACTGATATTTTTCCGTGTATTGCAATCGTATTGTGCAAGAAATGCCCTGTAACAATAAACCTTTTCTTTTTTTTCCTTTTTTTTTACTTAGAAATATTTATTGAACAAAGTAACTAATAATAACAAAACAAAAGTCATTGAAACAAAGCAAGTTCAGTCGACCAATGATGACAATTCCAGAACAACGTAACTATAAAGAATTTTTTCTATCCTCTGCCAGCCACTATGATGGAGAAAGCATTACCTCGAACCGTCGCCAGTGAGACACGCTGCAAGAGCCACTCCGTTTCGCGTGGCTCGTTCCTTAATCGCGCCAATCCTCCGAAGGAACGCCATCGAACGAGGGCCAATAACCCCTGAAGTCTACACTGCCACGGGAGTAAAAAAAAATCTATCAGCAAGAGAAGAATATTTAGATATATTTTTTTTATCTCTGCGTCTCGTGCGACGAACCCCGGCTCAACCGCGGACCTGATCAAATTACCGACCAAAAATGTATCTGCACAGGTCGCATCCCAAATCAACGACTTACCCATTTTAAAAGGGAAGATGGTAATGCCATCCGGCCGCTTTCCATCACCACGGTCGAGGCCTACGGGTTCGATTGGGGAAGGGAATCTCTTTTGTTTCCCAAGTACTTTCGATCTCTTTCCGCGTTCATCATCAGGGGTGCAACTGGTAAGGCCAAAACTATGTGTAGCTATTCATTACTTTCTATTTTTAAATGCAACGTCTGACAGTTTTGCCTTATCGTTCATTAGAACGCGAAAATAAAATATTCACTATGGATTTTTTTAGGTTCTGATGTCATAGTCATGCGCGCATTAAAACGTGAAAACTTTTCTTTTTATAAGCATTTTAGAACATTATTACAGTATTCGTAGCTTATTCTATTAATTGTCAGCTTCAATTCTTTTATGTAGATTGCTTAGAACATCTCTAGTTTTCGTTATTTTCTTGTTGTATGGTTGAAGCGACACGGAATAGAATCAACTACGAGTATTGTAATAATGTTCTAATCACCACAGAGATCCTTCCCTGCCCGCCATTAGAATGCCTGACGCTCAACTTCTCGAGAGCTCCTCTCTGCGGCTGCTCGGTCTCACGTTGACTGCTGACCTGAGATGGAACAAATACATTGAGTCAATTGCTTCATCCACCGCAAGGAAAGTTGGCTCCCTGTGCCGGGCCAGGAAATTTTTTTCCCCGGAATCGATCCTTCAAATCTACAAATCAACCATTCGCCATTGCATGGAGTACTGCTGCCATATATGGCCTGGAGCCCCTTCTGTTTGCCTCGGGGTTCTTGATAAGATCCATAGACGGATATGCAATGTAATTGGAACTGATCTGGCATCTCGTCTGCAGTCGCTCTCTAGCAGACGCGCCGTCGCCTCTTTCTGTCTTTTTTTACAAATACTTTCACGGTAATTACTCCGATGAGCTGCTTACGCTGGTTCCCAGACTTCGTGAATTCAAGGGTCCTACGAGGCTGGCATCCCAATCTCACCCTTTCACTGTTGAAACTGTTAAATGTAGCCGTCTTCTACTCCAATAGCTTCATATCTCGCACCTCTCGCTTGTGGAACTTCCTTCCCTATTCCTGTTTCCCTGACAACTATAATCTCCAGCTATTCAAATGTAATATCAATAGATATCTCCAGTTGCCTTGATCTATCCACTATACTTTTCCCCATCCTTTCCTCTATTACTCCTATCTGCTCTCGCTCCAAATCATCTGTAACCCCTTGCGTGCTAGTGGCTTCCCGCGTTGCTTAGAGGTGAAATGCTTAAAAAAATGCTTATAAAAAGAAGAGTTTTCACGCTTTAATGTGCATTCGACCATGACATTCCAACAAAAGAAAAATTCCATACTGTATAATTTTTTCACATTATCATGAACACAAAAGTATAATTGTCAACCATTGCATGTAAACACAGAAAGAAAGAAAATCAGTAATAGATAGCTACACATATTTCTAGCCTTACCAGTTGCAGCCCTGATGAAAATCTCAGAAAGAGATAGAAAATACTTGTGAAATAAAAGTGATTTTCATAGTTACAGTACAATTCTTTCATAATTTGATTGTACTACACGGATATATTTCCGTGAATAGGAACAGATTACACTGAAAATAAGCATGTTTGTAATTTATTTAATCAAACATACACACACACACACACACACACATATATATATATATATGCGTGTGTGTGTGTGTGTGTGTGTGTGTGTGTGTGTGTGTGTGTGTGTGTGTGTAACTATGAACCTAAAGAGCCTGTCAAACCTACCTAGGTTTCACCTACGCGGATTGTCCGTTGAGAGCTCTATGCTGAAAGACAGCGCAAAAATTATTATATAATGACAAACAATTAAAAACCCAAGTTGATATTTTATTTCATTGAAGTCGTCAAAGAACGACTTCAAATCTTCGGACCTGTAAACCAAATGAAAATGGAAAAAATATAATAGTGATTTCATATAGAGAGAGTGGGGGAAAGAAAGATGTTAAGTTACCGTCGTGTAGGAAGGGGGAGGAAATGGTGTGCCGTGTCAGTTGTACTAACACCCGTAGTGACCTAATTTAAAATCCGGATATCGACATAAATCATTATATGAAATGAGAATACATTTGAAAAAAGAATTTTAAGTATAAAATCGAAATTCTGTTTTGATAGTTCTTCGGTTAAGATTTTGACACATATGCATTCAACTATAAAAAAAATAATTGTTATAATTTATATTAAAGACAGTGGTTGATTAAGAACATTTAAATGTATTAAAAAATATATATATTCGGAACCTAGCTAAAAATTTCATTTCAAACGTAAAAAAAGATCCGTTCAAAATAAAACTCTCTCTCTCTCTTTCTCTCTCTCTCTCTCTCTCTCTCTCTCTCTCTCTCTCTATATATATATATATATATATATATATATATATATATATATATATATATATATGCGTTCTCCGACAGGAATCCAGTCTGTATTACTATACAGAAACCGTCATTGGACTTGACGTGCTGTCCCATTCAACATTATTAAATGTATTTACCGGCATGAATGTTCGGAGAACGCATATTTTTTACGGAATTTCTCGAAAATTCACGCCGGTACGTGTAATTAATACCGTTTAATTGAAAAGAGATAATTTGCTTAAATAAACTGTGTCTATCAAAAAAAAAAAAAAAGTAAAAAACAGAAAATATATTAAATAACTGTCGGGCATCATCTATTTCAAATGTTGTCGTTGTTTACGATATGTTTCTTGAACAGAAATGATCTATCGAGAAAAATTGTGTGTTTGTAAACATTAATTGGAACTTTGCTAACCAGACAACTTTCTGTAGCTGAATGTTACTGCACGTCAAGCCATATATATATATATATATATATATATATATATATATATATATATATTAAAAATTAACTGATTTAAAATATGTTTTTTTAGCTACACAGTAATAAACATGTTTCAAAAACTGAAGCTAAAAACTTCAAATTTAATTATATAATTAAATTAAAAGCATTAAAAGCATTCTGTTTCATCTTCAAGCGAATATTGGAATCTTGAAGATGAAACGGAACAATGCTTAAAATTTAATTATATAATTAAATTTGAAGTTTTTAGCTTCAGTTTTTGAAACATGGTTATTACTGTATATCGAAAAACATATTTTAAATCAGTTAATTTATAATATTTATGCTCTGTAAATTTACATTCAGCACAGTTTTGTAAAAATAAAAATGAAAAATATCAATAAGATCACCGGATTATATATCTTACTGTTCTTTCTTCATATATATATATATATATATATATATATATATATATATATATATATATATATAGGATCCTTATAATAAAATCAATATATATATATATATATATATATATATATATATATATATATATATATATATATATGTATATATATATATATATTGATTTAAATAGAAGGATCATACTTCCCATTTGAATTTTAAAATCTTGTCACAGTTAGCTCCTCATCATTTCCTTAATCTTTCAACAGGGGTCTCTATCCCCTGACTATAAATACTGGCTGACCCTTCTCTCTCTCTTTCTCTTTTTCGACCCAGGCCTTGGGCCGCTACCTCGCACGGAGACGACGTAAAATCGTTCTTTTTCCACTTACACCAATATTTGACCTCTCACCGATACAGCGTTTCCCATATTCTGGGAACACGCTAAGGACAATACGCGTACGTACGGACACTCAACACACACACACACACACATAACTTCTCCATACAAACACTATGTAACTTTTCATGTCTTCGTGTATTAATATATTTGTTTACCCATGTATATCGGTCTTGTTTCTTTTCTTTGTCTTCTTTGGACTTAATTAATGTCCTGACATTTTCATGTAGCTGGACCGGCCAGCAGGAAATCTTCATTTTAGACCTTATTGACATGAACCAAAAAATACGAATGCTGATTATTAAAACAGT
Source organism: Acanthosepion esculentum (assembly GCA_964036315.1). Classification (NCBI taxonomy): domain Eukaryota; kingdom Metazoa; phylum Mollusca; class Cephalopoda; order Sepiida; family Sepiidae; genus Acanthosepion; species Acanthosepion esculentum. Next base: position 91,582,694 of record OZ038496.1, on the reverse strand, counting down.
TCCCTCACTTGTTGATTGTTCATTTTGTTGATTTTTACACAAATAATCTTCCATTTCGCTTTGAATATAAGAGACATAAATATACAGACCGGGATAGACATAAAAAAAACAGAACTCTTACTATTGAATAACTGGCTTTATTTTTGTGAAGGACATTTGAGGTAATAATTAATGGTGCCTGTCAATCCAACTTCTAAAATAAGCGACGTTTGTGTAGAGAGCGGGGCCATATTCACATTTTATTCCAAAAGATGTTAGACCCGCCAAAACCCATTTACCATGAGCTTTGCAATAAAGGGGGCCACCGGAATCACCCTGCGAGAAAGAAGATAAGAATATATGAGACACATGAATAGATGACTAAAAAATACAACATTTCGTTATAGATCAGAATAAGGAATTAAAATCGTCACACCATATATATATATATATATATATATATATATATATATATAATTTGAATGGATATGAGTTTGAGACTCTATGTTTCACGCATTTGCGATCAGTTTGTTTGATGATCGCAAAAGCGTGAAACCCTGGGTCACAAACTCATCCATACAACTTATTATGTTAGCTCTATCACTGATATTGAACGTTTTTCACTAAGTACCGCGGTTATAAAATAATATATATATATATATATATATATATATATATATATATATATATATATATATATATATATATATATATATAGTTTAAAATTGGTATGTTTTTTTAAGGGAAAGTGATTAGTATCCAAGCTTTCATGGTCCATAGATTAGCATACCATCTATATCTCCTTATAATCTGTAATTAATACTGAGTATTCTTCCCAAACACAAAAAGCAAATTTTAAATAATAAACACTGCGGGCAAACACAAACAATGTGCTGTGTTCGGAAAATAAAACATCTCTATAACACTAAAAACATACACAAAACGCACACACTGAATTAAATTGAAGAAATAAAATCATCCTTAATAATGACTAAAAGTATAGTCGAAAGTGGTCGCAATTATAGAATATGTGGACAATTTCTATACACTTTGTGTCTAAAAAAGAAAACACTTTTTCGAACACAAGTAAAATGAAATAAAAAAAACTTAATCGTATTACGTTATCTGTCGTCTTTAATGAAGCATGTATAAATTAAGGATTGTTGCTTAAACACACACACACACACACACACACACACACACATATATATATATATATATATATATATATATATTTCTGAGACGAGGTATTTTAATTATTTACAACATTTACTTTGTTCCGATTGTTGTCTGTTTCATGATAAACGCAGTCGTCATGGCACAACGATTGCGTTTAGCATGAATCAGACTGTCAGTTCTGACTGTTAATTTCAATGTAAACTTTTGTATTTACATAGTCTCTATTGCTAATATTTAACCCATATATATAGCATATTTTAAAGCTATAATTTATCATAAGAGAAAGAACGGTCAGATTAACAATCCACAATTTTTTAGCATTTAGTTTTTCAAAATGTGCTCGATACAAAATAGAGCATAATATTATTATTTAAAATATTTAAAAAATATTTTGTCATCGAGACACGGAAATTTCTATGTTTCGGAACTAAAGGTTAAAATTATTGATCTATTCTTAAGCGATCTTGAATAACTTCATCAAAAAAGCGAAGTAGTATTATATTGAAGAGTTTAAATAAGAGGGGGAATGAGATTTCAAAATTATCTCTATGGATGAGGGTGCATGATTTATTATAATATTTTACAAACATTGTAATTTTTACAATAAAGCATTAAAGAATAGTGACTATAAATGCCCCAATATTAAATATAAAATGTGATAATAAGAATAACTATAAAAAAATAGAAAAAGAAATATAATTTGATACACGCAGCCTTTTAACCAAATGGATAGTAGCAAGTTAGGGTAAAAGTTTCTTGCTTTGATTGAAAAACATTTTCCAAGAAATTCTCTTTTTTTCATATTCAATAAAATACACTAAAATCAAGTTATAGTTGTAATGAAAATTTAGAAAAAATTATAAAAAAAAAACATAATAATAAAATTTTAAACAAATACTTAAACCAAAATCATAATAAGAGTGATTCCCGAACGAAAATTTATAATATTAATGAAAAATTATCTAACTACAGAAATCCCATAAATTGTCCTTTTCATCCACGCTCCAAAAAATGTATTTAAATGTCGCTAAATAGCATAATTAAAAAAACATCTTTCGATCTACACAAAGAAAATGCGGGGAAAAATACATGATAAATATAAAATTAGCGATTCAGCATTAAAGTAAAAATAAATTAAGGAATAAATATTTATTTGTGTGTAATCTTAATGATTACCTACTTCCAGTTCGGCCTTGTATATCACATTGTATCTTTGAGGCATTAAATATACAGTTATGATGAATAAATCTTCTTAAGTTTATATTTGACGCTATTATTCATTACAGCAATAATCGCCTATACCACGAAAAGACATGCCATCTAGAAGAATAATCATCCAAACACGTACTCTTAGTCCAGCTATAGCATTCTGAAAATCAAATCTATTATGTTAAAGTCAAAAGTAACATTCAGCAAAACAAGCCCTCATGCGCAAATGATCACGCCACAATGTGGAAGAATCGTTAAGAAAAAATCCCGTTTCCTGATTCTGTTTCTTTTTATGTGACCATAGCCCCTCACATCTTCCTGTCCCTGGTAGCGCTGAATACGTTTTCTCCTTTTGTTATTTCTCCTAATTCCTGTAATTCCATCTATTTACTCAAGCACATCAAGTATGATACGCGCTGCTTTCCTCTGTTACTCTTTCCCTCAAACTGTCTTGTGAGTATCAGATTTTCCAAGCCCTCCTTTCTCATTACGTACCTCAGAAATTTCAACTGCATCTTCCTGATGTTAAGTATAAGTTTCCTTTTTGTTACCATTTTCTCCAAAACCTCATCAATGTTCACATGTTTAGTCCATGGTATCCTTAGCATCTTTCCGTAGAATCACATTTCTTTTGTTTCAAGTCTTTTCTTCATCTTTGAGGAGATTGTCCGGCATTCATAGATGATGACAGATATTACGTAACAGTTCAGTAGTCTTTTCTTTGTTTCCAACGAATTTTTTTCTGTCTCTTAATACTCTGCTTATCTTTTGGAATTCATCTTTGGCCATCTCAATACATCTTCGGATCTCAGTGTCACACTTTCGCTCCTCTGTTCGGACACTTCCAAGATTTGCATTTTCGTCTCATCCTTTTACTGATAATCATTTGCCTTCTTGTAGTTTATATTTAGTCTTTTCTTCTCGCTTTTCTTCGCCACCTTCTTTGCTGGGAGCATTCATATTTTCTTTTCCGTGTCTGCTATCAACACTGTGTCGTCTGCATATGTTATGTTGCTAAGATTGTGGTCGCCAAGATGAATCTTGATAGGACTTCTTGTTGACCATGTTCACCATAGTCTATGAATATAGAATACAGCGCAGTACGTAATCTGTTCAATGAAACAACGTTAAAGATTAACACTCACGAGCCAGACACTCTACTGAATCTGACTATATCGCTAATACCACTGGCAGCTGTTCCATAATTCTTCAGTCTTCTATATCAAAGGCTGGCTGTAATATTTAGCCACCCACCACGAGGGTTACCTGTGGCACAAGACCGGGTTTAACGTGGGATTTCCGAGCCCGTAAGGTCGGCCAAAAATATTCCCTATTGGAACCCGTAAAAACGGGTTCAGGGACAGTCTACACACCTCGAACGAGACTCTGCCCCTCGGCGGAGCCTCGTCCGGGTTCCTCTCTGTCTGAAGGCAGGGAGTTCGACTGCTCAGCCATCACAGGCTGGCTGTGCATATTCGAGAAAAACATTGCCGCCTTTATACACGTCATATCGAATATTTTCTGATTGGTTTAGCTTCTATTGGTGAACTATAAAATGAGTTAGCTCATTTTGGCTGGCTTACTAGTACACCAGGGTACCCAAAAACTCCAACACTTCACTCTAGGAATCGCCTCGCTGTAAAGGTTGAATAAATCCGGTGTGAAGACACATTCTTGTCTTACACCGCTTTCTATTTTTGTATATCTGCTGACCTCATTTTCTGTCCGTATGCAGGCGGTTTGCTGCTTTGTCTTACAGATGATGTGTTGTTTTTATATGATGTGTTCCATTATGGCAGAAGTTCCAGTGGAACTCCAGATAATGTTTATTTATTATCCGTAAATAGTAACGACATACTGGACAAGGTATTTTCCTTTGCTTTTTCGTCTTCTTATATACACCGTTTCTCTTCAGAATATGGGCAATCATTGCTATACACATTCTGTTCCTTGTAGCTCTTAGCAGAATTTAAGTCAAATCTACCGCTTTTCTTTCTGCCATCTATTTTCACACGCTTGTCGGGTAAATGCCCACTGCCTTCCCTTGTTTCTCTTGCTGTCGATGCGCCTTTTTCTTCATTATCTTTCCTCGAAGCTTCCACTGTCTAGTTCTGATTTTGCGTATGTCTTTTTTGCTTCCATTTCACTTAAGACTTCATCGTTGCCTACTTGTTCCGTTAATGCAATTCTCAGTATCCTTCTGTAGATCAGTATTTCTGTTGCCTCCAATTTTCTCTTCATCTATGGGAAAGTTCTACAACATTCATACAAATGGATTGATACTACATAACAGATCAGCGCTTTCGTTAAACAAAGTTGAATTTGGTCAGTAGCTAGATAGGTGACAGCTTGGAGATACCAGATACCGTAAGCTTGGATGTGCGGGTGGCGCAATGAATGACGGCTTCGTATTGGAACTGGGAGTGCCGAGTTCCAATTCCAGTTTGGTTCGTTATATTCACTTACGCACAAATATCCCTGGAAAGCTATGTATCCACTTCCTCTCTCCCCAGCTATGGTTTAAAAAATAAAACTTGTATCACGAAATAATTATTATCTCCGCCCCCCCCCCACACACACCAAAAATCTAAAGATATTGTGTGGTTTTAAATAACTTGCAAAGGGTTGATAAGCCGTAAAAAAACGGATCAATCAATAAAAATCAAAATGTCTACAAGCAAAAGTAAAATAGCAGGTAGTAAGCCTTACCTGGCACGGGCTAGGTCCTCCATTGATCCAGTCACCAGCACAGATATGTTCATGGCCAATATGTGCCCAAACTCGGTGACATTCACGGTAACTCATTATAGGCAGAGACACCTTTCTCAAAATCTGGCTTGTTGGCATGACCCCTAAAAATAATTATTAATAAAAGAAAATGAGGGGAAGATACATGATAAACAGAAAATTATCGATTCAGCATTGAAGTAAAAGTAAATTAAGGAATAAATATTTATGTGTGACCTCGACCGTCTATTGCGATTCAGGATCACACCAGGCCTCAAGTGAAACTCGTATATACGATCATCACTAAAGATGGTGGTAAAATGATCGCTTCCATGAAGTACCTGACATTGAACTTTCTCGGGCAAACGGTTTTTATTGATATAGAGTGGAAAGCTTATATTGAAACAATTGCTCGGTATGATGCTAGGAAAACTGATTCCTTGTGTCGTGAAAGACAATGTTTTTTTTTATTTTTTGTTTTTTTTGTTTTACCAGAATCTATCTTACACATCTAGTTGTCTACTATTCGTCCATTCATTAAATGATTGCTTTCACATCTGATCTGGTGCTTCTGTTATGCATTTAGAGATTCTTGATAAGATCCAACTAATCTGCAATGTTATCGGCCCTGACCTGGCATATCGGTTTCAGTCTCTTTCCCACTACCGTAACGTATTTTCACTACGCTTTGTCCAGAAATATTTTTATGGAAATTGTTCTGATGAGCTTTCCACTTTAATATCTAGACCGCGCGAATTTAAGGTCTCGTTCTTTTAGAAGTGAAATAGCGAGATGAAATCGTAAATTCTATGCTATCACTTTATTCTCTTGAACCTCTCGCTTGTAGAGCTCTCTTCCAGCTTATTGCGTTCATGTTAATTATGTTCTTCAAAGATTTATATGCAACACCAATCACCATTTTTTGTCTCCCTGAAACATGTTATTTTATTGTTTTTTTCTTCCGTCTTTTCCTTCATTCTCAATAACATATTGAATCTTAGTGTCGTTATCGTCTTTCTTGGGGGTGAAATGACAACAAAAATGTATTTCAGTGTTTAACAAATAATCTGATTCAAGAGAGAAATGTTGACTCGTGCACAAATTGTGCTCTCTTATTTGGTATAGTATGTCAGGCTATATGTCAGTTAAGTGTAGGATACAGGTTCCATTCCTGTCGGAGGACACATATTCTATGAAATTTCTACTACATTCAGGTCGGTAAATGTTGTTAATGCTGTTTATTAGAAACAAAGTATTTAAATATTTTTATCGATAAAAATAACGCATAACCAATAAATATATCTAAATAATTGTCAGACTTAGTCCATTTCATAATATATGACGTCATTTGTTTACATTAAGGTACGTTTGAAGCAGATATGAGCGTTCGAGAGACATCATGAGAAATCTGAAGTTTAAAAGCAGTAATTCGACCTTGCTAACCAGAAGCTTCCTCTGTAGCTAAATTGTATAGCATGTCAGCTTATACGATGGTTCTGTGCAGGATACAACTTCGATTCCTGTCGGAGGACACATATTTTCTATGAAAATTTCACGGACATACAGGCAGGTAAATGTTGTTAATAGTGTTTATTATAAACAGAGCATTTACTTAAATATTAGTATCTATATAAATAACGTATAACAATAACTTCTGGAGAGAAAAACTGTCTAGCACGATACATTAGATCAACTTTCCTACCAGTAGAACCAGCAACTGATTCAATATAATCTTTCCACTTCATGTCCGCAGTGAATGTTAGACCGAGAAAGCACAACGTGTTACGATACTTGGGGTTTGCACCTGTTTGTAGTTTATAAGGCATCGATCTCCTGAAGGATTATAGCTTTAAAAACAAAAACATTTGATTCCTGTATTAATTCCAAAAGGGTAGTGCCGCTATACAGGCATTTGGAAACATTTGTATAGTGAAAGTTCTTACATGTCAGATGCTGTTTCTATAATTTTAACAATGGGGATTTTGTCATGTCCGACAAACCTTGATCTTGAAGACGACCCACTCTGGGTGAAGTAATTCTGAAACTGTCTATATTTCTGAGATGAAGTATTATGTACACTATTTACATTATTCGGACTATTGTCCACATCTTTGTCGCTATATTTATTACAAAATTTCGGCCCTTCATATCTGTCTATATTTCTGAGATGAGGTATTATGTACACTATTTACATTATTCGGACTATTGTCCTCATCTTTGTCGCCATATTTATTACAATGTTTCGGCCTTTCAGTATCTGTCTATATTTCTGAGATGAAGTATTATGTATACTATTTACATTATTCGGACTATTGTCCTCATATATGTCACCATATTTATTAGAACGTTTCGGCCGTTGTACACTCCGGCCTTCTTCAGGTGGTTGGAATGTCGAACTGAACCCTTTATTTGTGGCACGTGGAACCAGAACAGTCTACCCCAATGATCCAAATAAAGGCTTCAGTTCGACATTCCAACCACCTGAAAAAGGCCGGAGTGCACAACGGCCGAAACGTTGTAATAAATATGGCAACAAAGATGAGGACAATCGTTCGAATAATGGAAATAATGTAATTCTGGAACTCATCAATGCACAAGAGATTTGTGGGAAAAACTTCATATGTAATGTTAGAATGTCCAGCACCAACACAAAGAAAAAAGGAAAAACTGTCAAAAAGAAAATTTTGGTTCTCCCTGAGCTTTTACTAGAGAAACAAACACAAATTTCCACCAAACTTTCATCTGTTCTCGTCTTGGTTTTGATGATAAACTACACCCAACAGCAAGGCCTCTGATCAAGAGGCTTTCAGGTGCGTGGAGTCACCTCTTAATTGCTGGTGTTTCCAGGTCAACTCTAACCCGGGATGGTAGAACCTGTTAGGGTCCTAGCTATGGGCAAATAGTTAACCCCTCTTAAACTGGGGACAAAACGTGTAAAAATAAGTTTTATTATCAGTATTGAATTTTTGAAGAAAATATTATCAGCTATACATTATTACCAGCAATACACTTCTGGAAAAAATATTACCAGAAATCTTTTCGGCATTAAATAACCCATTGAAGTTGATATGCTGTAAAACAAACCAAGCCAATATACTGAGATAGATAGATAGATAGATAGATGGATATGAATAGACTGATATCAATTGATAGATGCATAGATAGATAGATAGATAGATAGATAGATAGATAGATAGATAGATAGATAGATATGAATAGACTGATATCAATAGATAGATGTATAGATAGATAGATAGATAGATAGATAGATATGAATAGACTGATATCGATAGATAGATAGATAGATAGATTTTTACAAGTGATGAAAAGTGGGTTTTGCACATTAACGGTTACACGTGATGAAAAGTGGGTTTTGCGAGACAGTATTTTTCCCAAAATAATAACGCGGTTTTAACAGAAAAAAAATTGAACTCTAGCATCAGATGTCCTCGCCTTATTTCTGGTGGAATATGAAAGGTGTCGTCCATTACGAGCATATAGAACATGGAAGGACCATCACTGCAGACATTTATTGCAAGCACTTTTCCCAACCGTAGAATATGAAGGCGATTATATTTTCGACAGATAATATTTAACTTACATATGTTTTCGTATTTTTTCTCGTAAAATTTAATTACTTTCGGAACATCATCATATAATTTAAATTCCTATAAACGTTCTATAAAAGAAAAACCGTTTTAAAATAGGCAAACAAATAAATATTTCAACTCACACGACGTTTTTCCCCATCCAGCAGTGACACAAGTTTGGCCTGTGAATGAGTCACCAGCACGTGCTAAATCCATAGGCTTTATACAATTTGTAAACGGAACTGGTTTGTACAATGTCAGCATCGCAATGTCATTGTCTGTTCAGGGAAAACAAAGATAAACGGTTATTAAGATTTGTTCTTATAATTCTTTATTTCATTAAATAGTAACGAAACAAGTTCGTTACTAAAGAATGTATCGGCTAAGTGCGTTGTGATAAAAATACAATCAAGTTAAACATGTAATGAAAAAAAAAAGAAAATAAGAATAAAAAGGAAAGTAAAAAAAAGAAAAAGAAAGACCAAACAAATAAGTTATTGTAGAGAATTTAAAAGGGGAGGAAGAGAAAGAAAAGTAAATCTAAAGACAAGCCAATATAATATGTTTTTTGTATTTGTTTTTTTCGTATATATATATATATATATATATATATATATATATATATATATATATATATATATATATGGTTTGTTTTGTTCTCTTCTTCCAAAAGACACCCTGCCTTGGCCGCATGTAGAAAGATTAGTACAACCAAGCATAGCCCGATCTATAACATCGAATAGCCCAAGTGAAGTCTTGATGAGTTGCCGTTTGCTGGGGAAACTGATATAAAGCACGTCCTAAAGCTAGTAGCAAATTTTATTCTAAGTGCGGGCCGAATAATGATAATATTCGGTCGGTTCGAAGAAGTTGTTTATTTAGACCCGAAACTTCTAGTGACATGGGAGCAACAGCACTGACGACGCACCTAGATTCGGCACTTAAAGGTCTATTTTAATAATAATAAAATAATGGTAAAAAAAAGACACAACTAATGAGATAAAAAAAAGCTATTTACATTATTAACATTGTTCGGACTGTTGTCCTCATTTTATTGTTATAATCGCGGCGTTTCAATCGTTGTACGCTCGGGCCTTCTTCAGGCTTTATACGTTGGAATTTCGAAACGGACCCTTTATTTCGTCCACAGCGGGTAGATTGTACTAGTTCTACGTGCCATACATTTTCTGTAATCACAGTTTCAGTTATTTCCCTTTAGTAACTCAACTGTCCACGTTTTTAGTTCACCACTGATGTGACCAGGTATTGAACTCACATCTCTTTGGGTCAAGTGACTTGATTACTTCAACCAACGTTTTTATCCACTGGAGTCATCAGTGAATGAATTTTGGGGACTTATAAACCTAATGTCTCAGCATCCGTTTTTTTTTTTTACCGGAGGTCATATTACAATTTTTATTCTTTTGATATTGTTGATTTTCTCTAGTACTCTGTATTACAGGCTTCGATTTTGTATTCATGTCTATACGCTTCGTTGACTTAGGAGATTTTTGTAGCCTAGCATATGGACACTAATTACATTATTCGGACTATTATCCTCATCTTTGTCGCCATATTTATTACAAGTTTCGGCCGTTGTACGCTCCTGCCTTCTTCAGGTAGCTGGAATGTCGAACTGAACCCTTTATTTCGCTCACTGGGGTAGACTGTTCTAGTTCTACGTGCCATGCTTAATGGATGGCAGTTATCAGTTATCTCTTGTTAATTCCCCTTTCCAAGTTCTCCACTGCCTTAACCGGGTATTGAAATCACACTCTTTGGGTCCTATCACTGGATCTGACCAACACCTTTATCAACTGTGCCATGTGTCCTTGATGAAATTTAGACAGATCCCTAGCATTATGGATTACTTCAAAGCATGACAGTTCTTACTTTGGGTGTGATATCAAAAGAAGCAAACAGATATGTGGATCAATATCCTGGTATTCCTGAAATATGTAATTCTCGCATCTTGATTATCTCCCATCAGATTATCTGTTTAGTGACCACAATTACATACTTCATTCCTTCTGACAGCTTGACACCATTAGGCTGAAGCCCTGTGGTTGTGCTTAAGAACGTCAGCGCAGAATAATCTCCAATCCTTGAAAGATGTGTTTAACCACAATCTGAAGGAGAAATGTTTCCCCGAATGTATAGAACCTGTCAGCAATATACCCTGTTTCCCGATAAGCGAGAGAGCGAACACCCTTGTCGCAGAAATCGGCTTTAAAATCATCAGTAAACTATCTGAGCCTAAATGAATGCATAAGTGGCAGCAATATTCTAAGCATGGACGAATGGTAGACGTATAGATATGTTTGATAGACTCGGGAGTGGAAAATTGTCTCGCACAAAATAGTGTCAACTTTTTTAGGAGCTGACCTAGCAATGGATTCAATAAAGTCTTTCCACTTCGTGTTAGTCGAGAATGTTAGCCCGAGAAGGCTCAACGAGTTATTATCTTGGAGGTTAGCATCAGACATGCTGATGGAAGGCAGAGAGGGATCTCTCGGAATATTAATGTAGATAAATTTAGTAAATTAAACAGCCATTTTTACACCAATTAACAACAGTTTGAAGGAATTTTTTTGACATTGTCTGATATTTTGATCTTATGGAACTGATCAGATTTACTACCGAGACAGAAGTAAAAGGTTGTGTTATCAGCGTATATACCGTTGTGAGCTGATGCCATCGGGAAGGTCATTAATGAAAATTAAAATCAAAATATGACCAAGGACATAGTCCTGGGAGACACCCGAATCAGTACGAAAGGATCTAGACGAGTGGCTGTTCAGAATAACTTTCATTTCATGATTTGATAGGAAAGACTGGGTCAATTCAAAAATTTGTCCGCGGGCACCGTAACTCTTCAACTTAGGGAGAAGACCTATATGCGAAACCCTGTCGAAGCTTTCGAGATGTCCAAAGTTACAGCCCATGCTTCATCGTGTTCATCTAGAGCATGACAGTCTCTTTCCGCAATTATCGTTAGTACATCAGCATCAATTGACCTGATGAAACGAAAGTCATATTGCCTGTCTGAAAAAAGCCCCTGCTATGAGAAATGCTTAATTGATTAGAGCCTCTAGGAGTTTCTCAAAATGAGGTAGAAGGCTAATAGGCTAAAAGTTGGAAGAGTCGACCGGTTCATCAAAGGTTTTAAAAATTGGAAAGAAATGACTTCCAGCAGGCAAGAAAAAAGCGATGCATTTATTATACAGTTTAGAGAGAACAGGAGCCAGTTCGGGCGCAAACTTCTTAATGATTATTGCAAGAGTATTATCAGGTCCATATTCTCTAGGTTAGAGATGTTAGCAGAAACCATAAAAAGGGTTACATACATATCACTCAACAGAGACTCAGTTGTAAGTGGGAATTTAGGCAGGGATACCCGAGATGTGTCAAATAATATCGCATCGTACTTAGTTCATATATTTAAAAAAATACTATAAAGTTTTTAAATAAACATTGTCGAGAGAGCCAAAAGTCTATACAATATTAGCGGTGTCAAGGGGATAACTTTTCTTTTGGCACATCGTATTTTTATAAGCACAAAGTTTAAACTTTACCCTCTATCTTTAAAATAGATCAGACAAAAGATCTGGATTGAAACTGTTCAATCCTCACTTAGCAATCTTGATAACTTGAAAACGTCTATCTGTTTTGATAGTCGTTGAACAATTTTACATTTTAAAATTCTTTCCACACGGATTAATCTTCGCATATCTCACGCTAATTTAAAGCTATTTCCATGACAAACTTTCTAAGTAACCGCATTCCTTAGTTTCACCAGTTCAGACTTTTACACCTAAGATCTCTGCGTCTTGGGTATGACGATAAACTACATCCGCGTCCTGGGTAAGACGACAAACAACATCCTCTGTTCAGGTGGTTTTAAGGAGCGTGGAACCAACTCTTAATTGCTGGTGTTACCAGGTCCACCTTGACCCGGCGTCGTAGCACATGTTAGGGTCCCATCTACCGCAAATAGTTAATCCCCAAACTGAAGTCAAAACACTATGAAAGTGTAAAAATAGGTTTTAATACCAGCAATAAATGTTTTGAGGAAAATTATTACTAGCAATACATTTTGAGGAAAAAATATTATCAGTAATACATTATTGTAAATAATTATTACCAGCAATACATTTTTAAAGGAAAACATATTACCAGTAATAAAGTTTTGAGGCAAAATATATTACCAGCAATACATTTTTTGAAAAAATATTACCAGCAATAACAAGCTTGTCGGCATTAGATAACCCATTGAGGTTGATATGCCGTAAAACAAAACAAACAAAGAAACCTAAGATCTGCCATATCACAAGCATGGAGTCGAGTGTTCGATATTCACTTGGCTTTCCATTGAGGAGGAGGAAGTTCCATTCTCACAGTCTCTTCTTAAGAAACGTGACTTTGTGAAACGGTTATTTGCTTGCAACAAACATATTCACTAAACATTCCCTAGAGTGACTCTTGGGCCTTGTACTGGTAAACAATAGTAAAAAAAATCTAATACGAAAAAAAGTCTCTGGTTGAGTACTGGGGGCAATTTTTACTGCACAACACAAAGCTAAAACAATGCCAGCAATAATAATAATAATAATAATAATAATAATAATAATAATAATAAAAACAACAACAACAACAATGCGCCCTGGCATAGAGACCGCACACAAAAAAAAGTGCCTCCTTATTGATATGGAAGTCCCTGCTGACTGCAATGTATCTTTGAAGATCTTCAAAAAGTTATCAAAATACAAGGATCTTGAAATCAAAATCTCAAAAATGTGGCACATGAGAACATCAACAATCCCCGTTGAAGTTGGAGCCCTCGGATTGGTTGGAAAAAGATTCAATAGACGAGTTAAAGGGATTCCTGGAAGTCCATGCTTAAAGAAATACAAAATGTTGTTCTCACGAGTACAGCCTAAATCTTACGAGGGGCTTTATCTGTGTAAATTATACTTTTTTTAATTGCTCGGTGGAAAATGTTATCATGCCTTTTTTAACTTTTGGTACCCGGAAAGAACTGAGTACACACTAGAAATCAAAGGAAATAAAATAACAACAGCAACAAGAACAATAATAATAATAATAATAATAATAATAATAATAATCAAGAATAATATAAGACAAGCTTTAAGAAAATCCAAAATATGGAAATACACATTTTTTAAAAATTTTTTCATAAAAATGGTTCGTGAACAATGTCATGATCCTATTTCGTAACTTAGGTCTCCGTTTTGGACGAGAAACGGAAATGTGTATCCAACAGAAATCAAAAGAATTAATAATAATAATAATAATAATAATAATAATAATAATAATAATAATAATAATAATCATCTTGTATCAGGTTGCACGTTATTGGCACCCAATGAATATAAAAACCGGCATGACAGAGTGGGCCAATATCTGCACTGGAAAATTTGCAACTTCTACGAGAAGGAAACTGAAAGAAACTGGTACGAACACCACCCAGACCCGGTTACGGAGATAGGACCTGTTACAATTCTATGGGACTCCACAATACACACTGACTGAACAATCAAAGCCAACCGCCCAGACATTGTTATTAAAGATCACAAACAAAAAAATGCTTCCTTATTGATATGGCAGTCCCTGCAGACTGCAATGTATCTTTGAAGATATTCGAAAAGCTGTCAAAATACAAGGACCTTGAAATAGAAATCTAAAAAAGGTGGCACATGGGAACATCAACAATCCCTGTTGTAGTTGGAGCCTTAGGATTGGTTGGAAAAGATTCCAGTAGACTAATTGAAGGGATCCCTGGAAGTCCATGCCTCAAAGAGATACAAAAAATTATTCTGACAAGTACAGCCCACACTTTACGAAGGGCTTTATCTATGTAATTTATTTATTTATTTTTGCAGTGGAAAGTGTCATGATACCATTTCTAACCTGAGGTCCCTGGGCGGGACCCGGAAAGATATGTGTAAACGCCAGATATCAAAGAAAATAAAAACAACAACAACAATAATAATAATAATAATAATAATAATACTTACGCAGAGATTTGGGAGTTACATAAAAACTTGGGTGAACAGCGATTTTGCTGACTGCGTCTACAAATTTAGGAATTCTGTTGTAAATAGATCCCATGTAGACATTGATCCTTGTCACACCACTTGCACTAAAAGAAAAAAAAAAGAATGCCTTTGATAATCATGGATCAGTTATCTTTTCTTGATTCATAGTTTTCTATGAAGTTGTAAACGTCAAATTAAACTTGGGACTCCAAAATAAAGAAATATATAAACTTTCTCGTATTTCTACGATGAGTTACATTCCGAAATATCATTAAAAAATTTATTTTGTCAGTGCTATAAAAGCAGACGTATTTTTAAAAAATGAAAGGAAAAACATACAAATACTATAAATAGGGATTACTCATATATAGACTGCCAAGACGCCCGTTAGATTTCACTGTATTAGGACAATTATAGGCCGGACATAAACTTCCTTTTCCTCTTTTCACTCGTTTCAGTTTAGTATGCCGGAAATAGCGTTCAGGTATAACTCCTCACTTACCGACTAACTCTTAGGTCCGGAATCCGGTCGTTAAATGAGGAGTACATGTACTCGTTTTACAGACTATTAATATTGTAATATGTTCTCTACTAAGGAATATGTACTCGTTATATAAATATCAGTAATATAAATATATGTAACCAGTGTTGAAGACAGTATGCCTGATTCAAAGCAGTGTTCATATTTAAACTAATCACCTTCTAATGTAAGCTTAATAAATATAAATAATATATTGTCTCGCTGAAACTTCATTCAAAATCTGTATTTATAGAAGTGGCCTGAGACGGAGTACTTATTAAAAGTTCAATGTTCGAATCCTGATAAAAAAAAAAAAATTGTAGAATGCAGATTTTCTACGCAGACAGCAACCTCCGATCTGAAAGGATGGCGCAAGCCTTCAATTTTAAAATTTGATCAGTATTAACGGTAATAAAAAATATTTTGAAGTAAATCGTATTCCAGCCATTTAACGGAATTTAAATCTGGGGGCCGTTAAACCATTTAAATAACTCTGGAGTTAAAAATTCAGAAAGAAATAACATTTTGAAAAAAAAAAAAAAAAAAAAAATTTAATAATAATAAAATAAGAAAATTTTGAAAGAATAAATTTTTGAAATGATAAAATTCAACCGGTCGTTATTGTACGTTGTATGAAAACTTTGTCCCTGAATATTTTTAATTTCTTCAAAATGAATTAAAATGAATGAAATGAATGAAGTGGAAAAATACATAAAAATGGACTTGTACTGTATTTACAAACGGAAATAACTGAGAGACCATAGAGCTAATTTTCTACTTTGTTTATTGTATTTACTGTACTACACTAGTATACTATATAAACATTTAGATATAAATTAGGAAATATTACCAATGGCGCGAAAGTGACACTAACGCGCACCCAAAGCTGGTTGACTCAAAGCTGGTTGACCCAAAGCTGGTTGACCCAAAGCTGGTTGACCCAAAGCTGGTTGACACAAAGCTATCACACGCGTAGTATGCCTGAAATAGCGTTCAGGTATCGGATCTCACTTAGCGACCAATTCGTTAAGCAAAGAGGCTGTTTGAAGCGATTCCGCTCGATAAGTGAGAAATGGCGATGTATGCTTCCCGTTACGAGTAGTCAGAAAACAGCTGATTATTACAAAAAACAATATTATTAAATAAATTGCATAACGTTTCGAATTTTGCAAAGTACCGTCATCATGACATTGAATTGTTTCGGGTTTCACTAACGAATTGGCTACAACAAAGATTTCTGCAATTTTAATTCTCTAACAAAACCAAATCGGACTTACACGCAATGAGCAGCGGTGAGAACATGGGTCGCATCGATGAGGGTACCGCCACACAGAAATCCTTTACCGTTCTTTGTGATGCTCAGGGAAACAATGGAAGGAAATTCGCAGTTGGATGCCGGGCGCCCAGACACAATATATGATTTCTTGTTTGATGCCAACAGTTCATCAAGTAATTTAAAGTCTATGTAAAAAATTTTAAAAGAGTTGATAATACATTATGCAAACAATTGCATACATACACATAAATATATAAATTCCACCCTCAATAATATAGAATATATATATATATATATATATATATATATATATATATATATATATATATATATATATATATATATATATATATATATATATATATATTCCCAAATTCTCGCTTGACAAGGAAGCGGGTCCAGACACCTTAACTCTACATAACTTAAAAAATTATGTTAGAGGTCTCGGCTCACGCTTTTGAAACATGAGAACTCTTATGTAGCGAAAGAATCATATTTTTAAAAAACTAAAAATATTATTATAAGCTCTACTTCTGTATGGAGCACTGTCCTTTTGAAAATAAAGCTAAATATTAAGGAACACCGGATTATCTACCTAACGTGTTCTTTCCTATTTCACTGTACACCTGCATATATATATATATATATATATATATATATATATATATATATATAATTCGCCGTTATCTATCTATCTATCTATCTATCTATATATATATATATATATATATATATATATATATATGTATGAAGAAATATAGTCTTAAAATGTGCTATATTTATGGGAGACAGTGCTCACTATCAGAGACAGAGCTTGTGTAAATATAAAAGTGAACATAGAAGTCAACACTTAGAGGCGACAGTCTGTTTCATGCTAGATGCAATCGTCAGGCCACGAGTGGTGTTATTTTTCTCGGCTATTTATATATACGGGTCAGTTTGTGCATTGCGAGTAGTCTATTTTGGCGGTTATTTTACTGGAAGTCGTTTATTTTTATTTATTTATTTGGGTTCAATTATTTTGCTTGTTTTTATTTTTATCTTATATATTTATTTATTTATTATTTTTATAATGATCGGTGTTTTTATTAACGTAGTAAAAATTTGTTTATATGGCTTATTTAATAGTTCTGTTTTTGTTTGGGAAGATACTTAAAGCTCTTTGTTCAATTTTGGGGTTGATTGCTGTAGTTTGTTCTAATTATTATTTTGGGGGGAACAGTTTTTAATTTGTTTATTACTTCATGTATTTATTTGGATTGATTATCTTTATTTGTTTTTTCTAAAGGCTAGTTTTTCGGTATCGGTTGTTAGTTTATTTATATATTTCGATGTATTTAGATCAATTTATTTTACTTGTTGTTATTTATTTGTTACACTGTATATTTTCTCTTTTTGGTTTTCGATTTTTAAGTAACGTAGTATATTATTTTTTATTTATTTTTTTATCGTTATATAACAGTTATAGCTATTTTTTTTCCTCCGATTTTTTTGTTTTGATTTTTATAGTCTAACTAATATTTTGGTCATAATAGTTTTCTAATTTGTTTATTATTTACTTTATTAATTGATTTTGTTTCTTATTTTTTATTCTATTTCGTCTATTCTAACAGGTGTGATTTGGTAATTTGTTTGGATTAATTTATTTTGCTTATTTTATTGTCATTTTGTTTAATTATGTATTTATTAATTTTTTCCCTTTTCGATTTTTTGAAAACAAATTTTTAATACGTTACTTAAAATGTTATCTTATGGTCACTGGCTGACGACACGCTGAAGAGCAACAGAATCAGCATTCGGTAATTTTAATATTAGCTGTTTCCTTGTATGGAAACATCCGTTATTTTTTACCAAACTATCTATCTATTTATCTATCTATCTATCTTTCTTTCTTTTACTTTCCTAATTTCTTTTCTTTCTTTCTTTCTTTCTTGCTTTCTTTTTTCAGTATTTCTTCCTTTTCTTCTTATTACATCTTTTTTACTTTGTTCTCTTTCGTTCTTTATTATTTCTTTATTTTTACATCTCTTTATTTATTTTTCTTCTTTTTTTGACTCTGTCGGGTGAAAGTTAAAAAAAAACTTTTATTAAAACAAGTTTTCAGGAAAATATGTTTGTCATGTCCACTGTTATCGCTCTTTCCAGTGTTAATGGCAGGTTTCCTCCTAATGTTTTGTTTGTAGTAGTGTCAACATCTTCATTATGTCATTATTGTCTCCTTGAGTTGCATATGAAATTCATCTTAGTTATTGCTGTTGGAAATCCTCAAGTGCTGTGTTTTCTGTCATTTGGTATACTTATTTTTTTCTGATTCTGTATCACCATTTCAACGATATTTGAAGGAGGATGGTCCTCACTAACACCTGCAGGATTCATTCGCTTGAAGCCAATTTTAATCATTGATCAGAGAAAACGGTTGTATATTGTCATAGAGAAAGAAAATGACTAACTACCGACACCGAGGTTCGAACGTGACACTCGGGACTTAGGAATATATGTTTTCCGTCATGTGTATAAATAGTGGTGTCAGGCTACTGACTGCGGTGATTATTGAGTGACTATTGAACGGAACTATTCAGTCGAATTAGTGTGAATTATTGTGCGTCGAGGATTTGGGTTTGATTTAGGATTTTTGTCTGTATTTACTCTTAACTAAATATTTTGAATAAGGCATGAACTTCCTCTCTGTATTCTGCTTCCTTCTGAGAAAAGTATTCTTTACTCGTAGGCCGCTTTTGTTGACGGCGAATACTGAATAATTAATATTTAATTAAGCTACCTTTCATTAGAAGAAAAAAACAGTTTCACGTTAGCAGATGTAATCATTATCTTTTGTATAATATCGTTTGAATTTTTATTAAATAAATTATTAGTCGTTGTTATTAACTTTTGTTAATCTATTTCGTTTCCATTCGACTTATTTCTGATTCGTTCTAATTAACGGACTAATAATGATGTTCTTGATGTTTCGATAAAAAATAATTACAAAACAATTTGGATAAAATCTACCCAGGCATTTTTCTTGACTTTTTCGAATTTTTAAAAAGTTTTGAATCAAGAAAAACTACAGATATCTTTAAAATTAGTTTTTTTTTTATCTGAAAAGAAAAAACAAACACACATGTTCTGACTTAACGATTCGGGATCTTATCCTGCGGGTAATTAAAAGTAATTTCGATCCTTAAAGGTAAGCTGTGTAACATAATTTAAAAATACAACCTCATAAAGAATAAGGATTTATTATTTAGGGTTCTTCAAAACACATACACAAATAAGTAATAAAGAAATATTTTTTCTTCTATTACTCATTCGAATAGTGTAAAATATTTGAAGAAATGAAAGAAAAATATTAATGAAGAAATAAATAAGAGGTAAAAGAATTAAAAAAACAGAGAAGCTAATTAATTAAATGCATAATTTGTAAACGAAAGAAATGAAAGCAGAAGCCGACATTTTGAGCGGGATAAAGAAACGTTTATTAGCAAAGATGGCGGCTATGGCAATTAAGGTTTAATTGAAAGAAATAAAAAAATACAAAGAAAAGTTAATTCTCACCTGCACGTTCTGTGTCCTAAATTAAAGAAAAAAAACGTAAATATTAGTTGGATATTTCCACATGAATATAATTTTGGTTATAAATCATTTTCAAAATACTATGTGTGTAGGCGTTCTGAAAGCAAAGGAAGTATTTGTCGCAGATTACTTCCACAACACAAAGAACAAATCACTGTAAGTTTAGACTTGAATATCGGAGGTGGACCAGAAAGAAATGCCGAAAACTTCATTCGCCGGTACTTTCTCACAAAGCACAATATGTGTAACCAGTCAGAAAAAAAAAATAACTCACTCTCCGACGAACGCGGAAACCAAAATACACCAAGTAATATTTAGCCCCCCACCCCACAAGGGCTACATATGGCACAAGGCCGGGTTTAATGTGGATTTTCCGAGCCCGTAGGCTCGGCCAACCAAAATACACCAACCAAAAGTCCCCGATTCAAGAATACCAACTGCTTTTATCGGCCGACCATTTTTCCTATTCGTCGACAGCTGGGAGAGGATCTTCACTATTTTGCATATCAAAATATTCTTATAGCGACTCCTGCGACGGACTTGTTTTTGTTTTTTTGAAAATATTTCTTCAGCATGTCATGCGGAATACGTGCCCCTTTTTTTTGGTAAATAATTTTCTTCGCCACATTTTCCGTCGTAGGACACACGCGACTCGCTGTCGCTTGGTTTGACGAGGTAAGTCGCCGTCTTCTTCGCTATAATGTGATCATTCTCCATGCCACTGGACAGATTAGCGCAGGGTTCGTCAAAGTAAGGCTTGGGAGTCACCTGATTTCAGTCATCTCACAGTAACTTACAATATTGACATTGAAATGAATAACTTGCTTTATTCATTTGTACACAACTTATTAGTTTCACCAAGCATTTAGTAGTGTTCCGTACTTTTACTCATATTCACAGCAGAAGCATAGTATTATATCTTCTTAAATATAATATATTTCTTTTGCTCGGGTGACTATTGAAACAAAAGTCAAATAAAGGCTTTTCATTCTTCTAAATATTATTGATTCTGTTTTTTTTCCCTTTAACCCGTGAAAATGTTTAAAATATCCAATATGGCAGCCGAAGTGAAACGTTTGGATATGACTTACAGGGTGGGTGGAAAGAAATTCCGTATTAAAAATGAACTTTTCGCTATTGCCTCAATAATTTGCTATTGCTTCAATAGCAAATCCACCAGAGCTGATAAAGTTAACCTGGCCACTGCTCTTGAAAAGGACCGCCAATCAGTGGTTAGCCGGAGCAGGAAATGGCTGGGGAATTATAATGCCTCGAAAACTAAACTGATCTCATTTAACCACCACAGAGAAACTTCCTTGACCGACATCAGTATGGCTGATTCTAGACTTCAGAAGAGCGTCTCATTGCGCCTTATGGCCTCAAGTTTTCAACTGATTTGAAGTGGAACAATTACATCGAATCAATAGCTGCATTTACTGCAAGGAAAGTTGGTTCATTGTATCGTGCTAGGGTTTTTCTCCTCAGAGTCCATCTAGCATATTTACAAAACTACCATTCGCCTGTGCAGTGAATACTGTTGCCGTGTCTGGTCTGGTGTCTTTGCTGTTCATCTAAAGGTTCTTCAACAAAATCCAGAGAAAGTTCTGCAATGTAATCAATCCTGACATGGCATCTCGACTTCAGTCACTTTCGCATAGACGTGATGTGGCTTCCCTCTGTCTTTTCTATAGATATTTTCATGGCAACTGCTCTGACGAGCAATTTTCTATGGTGCCCCGACTACACGAATTTAAGCCTACTTCTAGATTGTCATCTAGACCTCACACTTTTACTGTTTAAATAGTTAAACATGGCTGCCACTTCTACTCCAACAGTATTATTTTCTTGCACTTCCAGCCAGTGGAACCCACTTCCGTTACCTTACTTCTCTAATAACTAAAATCTCCAAAAATGTAAAAGTAATATCAATAGCCATCTTCTGTTGTCTTGAATTCTGCTCATCTCTTATCCTTTCTTCAATCCCCGACTAAATCCAGTCTTTTCCCTCACTTTCACTCTCTGGTTAGGTTTGGTTTGGTTTGTTTTACGGCATATCAACCTTAATGGGTTGTTTAATACCAACAAGATTTTTATTCCTGGTAATATTTTTTTCAAAAATGTATTCCTGGTAATATTATTTTTCAAAAATGTATTGCTGGTAATAATGTATTGCTGGTAATATTTTTTTCTTAAAAATTCATTGCTGGTAATAATGTTTTGCAAAAAATGTATTACTGGGACCTATATTTACATTTTCATAGTGTTTTGGCCATAATTTGGGGCTTAACTATTTGCCCATAATGGAACCATAACAGGTGCTACCACCCTGGGTCAGGGTGGACCAGAGTACACCAGCAATTAAGAGATGGTTCTACGCTCTTTAAAACCTCCTGATGAGAGACCTTGTTGTTGAATGGAGCTTGTCGGCTTTCCCAGGATGTCGATGTAGTTTATCGTCTTACCCAGGAAGATACCCTCTCTGTAAGCCCCTGTGTACTAGTAGCACTCACACCTTGCTTTGGGTGAAATGATAAAACAGCAACTTTTTTCTTAAGTATTGTTAACATCACCACATTTACATCAATCAAAATATCCTGTGATCCCTAAAGTGGTAGAATTTCATTGCTAAGTTCAGATTGGCACGGTGTTTGACACTGCGTGAGGATGTGGCAGTCCGTGGTACAAGTGCAGAGATGGTGGCGCAGTGTTTATGGAGCTCTTGCTTTAGTAGATGATAAAAGCATCAGAAATTGTCATTTGAAGCTGATACCCATCTGATACCAACCAAAGTAGTCGTCCTACAACATCCAGATTGGAAGAAAATGTTCAAAAGGAATGAACTTCCTCTCTTTATTCTACCTCCTTTTGAGAAAAGTATCCTTTACCGTAAGCAGCTTTAGTTGACGGGGAATACCGAATAGTTAATATTTAATTAAGCTGCCCTTTCATTAAAAGAAAAAAAAAACAGTTTCACGTTAGCAGACGTAGTCATTATCTTAGGTATAATATCGTTTGAATTTTTATTAGATAAATTATTAGTCGTTGTTAGTCTCTCTTTCGTTTCCATTCGACTTATTTCCGATTCGTTGTAATTAATAACGTCTTGAGCCTCATCCATGTGAAAGTATCAATCTGACGTGGTCATTCCAGAACATGACTCAAGTTTTCAGGTTAATGTCTTAGTTGTGTAGCAATTATCGATGTTGGGTAGAACTACCTCTAGCGCAAACTATTCTATGTTCAATTTCCTTCTCTTCTATTCTAATTTTGTAATAACTGATTCATACGGCGAGGTATTTGAAATGTTTAGTATTTATAAATTTCATATCCCGAAAGGACTCAATATATGTGTCGTTGATTGTTTCATTCCAATTCCAGGTCATAGTTTCTGTTTTGGAAAATTTTACCTTGATCACTACTTCCTGGAACACCTGGCAGAGATTACTTTTCTGTCCAAGATCATTCTTATCCCAAATATGGTTATATACACTATCGGAATAGCCCTCCTTTATCATTAATACACTAGCCTCAGTAGGTAAAGTAGGAACACTGTTCTCTATTAGCAGATTCGTCTGGTAACGTATGGCATTAATCAGTGCCCATCACTTCGCATCTGTGCTTATACATTCGTTAAGCAGAGTCTGGGAAGACATTAAATAGATTACGGTTCCAATTTCATTAAATATTGGACGTGACTGTATCTACTCTTAACTAAATATTTTGAATAAAGCATGAACATCTCTGTATTCTGCCTCCTTTTGAGAAAATTATTCTTCACTCGTAGGCCGCTTTAGTTGACGGTGAATACTTAATATTTGATTAAGCTGACTTTTCATTAGAAGTAAAAAAAACGTTTCATTATCTGAGGTATAATATCGTTTGAATTTTTATTAGATAAATTGTTAGTCTTTATTATTAATTTTTGTTTGTCTTTCTATTACAAGTACAGCGAATTTTCAAGGATGTATCCAGACAATTACAAACACTGGTAGACGACGCTTGTGGCTGTGCAGAATTTTAATTCGGTACTGTACTAAAGTATATATACTATTCACTTACGTGCTAATACCCTTAGGAAAGACATGTATCCTCTTCTTCTCCCCCAGCTATGTGTATATAGCGGGACAGATCGGGTTCTGTAGCCTTGGATGGCAACTGGTCAACCGCAGAAATAAATGGCAACCTACTGCAGGAAAAAATCTGCCTCGTCATGCATGTATCGAAAGATACATGATCGCCTAACCGTGTATCCCGAATGGCACATAACTGACTGACTGACTGACTTTTCAGACGAATCCATTCACTTACGTGCTAATACACTTGGGAAAGATATGAATCCTTTTCTTCTCCCTCCAGCTATGGCTATAGCTGGACAAACTGACTGGTACATAACTGACCGACAAGATTGGCTTCGTTGAATTAGCTAGATGCTACCGTAAGTTCTGTTATAATACTTACCTCCCTCACACTTCTCCTCTACAGGAATCTTTTCTGGTTTCTTTCTTCCCTGCTATCTACAATCAACAACATTTAAATACAACGTAGATTATCACCTTCCGTCTTCCCGAATTATATTCATTTATTGTTCTTTCTTCTCACTATTTCTTTCTATTGACATCCAAGGCTACAGAACCCCGTCTGTTCTGTTATTACCTTTCCCAAGGGTAATAGCACATAAGTGAATGTAATGGATTCGACTGGAATTCGAATTCAGACCGAGTTCTATAGCCTTGGATGGCAGCTGGCATACCGCAGAAAGAAATGGCAACCTACTGCTGGAAAAAAATCTGCATCGTCAGTCATGTATCGAAAGATACATGATCGCCTAAGCGTGTATCACGCATGGCACATAACTGACTGACTGTACTTATATTCTTCCAAATAATACGTCTTACGAAAATCGACCAATAAGTAATAAAGTTATTAACCATTTAAATTAAATGGGGAGTTTCTGTACCAGAAAATTGTCTCAAGCCTGTTGCCTATGATTCAAGATTTCGGACACGAATTCTCAAGCAATTACTCCCACTAATCAGAGACATAATATTTTTATCACATTTAGACTATTACCCTAGTTTAGACTAAGAGTCAGCAACCTACGGCACGCATGCCACATGTGGCACGCCAAGCAATTCCCGATAGTACGCAGCTGCAAATGATATCAGGAAGTCCGAACCAATAACTACTACAACGCAAAGAAGACATTTATCTGTTTCAATTTTAATATATACTAAAGTATATATACTATATATTACTATATAAAATATGTTGTAGAACAGGTATATTGAACTTGACTTGTATAAAAATACGTATGCTGTTGGCACACTGAATGATTTTAAAACCCTAAGTCAACATATTGTTAGCAAACGGTTGCCGACCCCTGCTCTAGTCTTTATTTTTATCACGAAATTCGTTGACATCTAAAGAATGCTGGAGGACAAAATGGCCGAAACATTGTGATGAAGATGAAGATATGGAAATCAATAGAATGTAGCATCATTTGCAGGCTGAATAACAACAAACGGTGGTGTTGTCTCGAGCAAGGGCCGGCAAGCTACGGCACACGTGCCACACATGGCACGCCAAACAATTCCCAATGGCACGCAGCCGCAAATGAAATCACGAAGTTCGAACCAATAACTACTACAACGCAAAGAAGATATTTAGCTGTTTCAATTTTAATATATACTAAAGTATATAAAACTATATATTACTATATAAAATATAGTGTACAACAGGTATATTGACCTTGACTTGTATAAAAATGCGTATGCTGTTGGCACACTGAATGATTTTAAAACCCTAAATCGGCATATAGTTAGCAAAAGATTGCCGACCTCTGCTCTAGTCGTTTTCTTTTATCACGAACTTCGTTGGCACCTAAAGAATGCTAGAGGACAAAATGGCCGAAACGTTGTGATAGTAACAACAAAGATGAAGATATAGAAATCAATAAAATGTAGCATAAATTTAAGGTCCAATAACAACAAACGGTGATGTTATCTAGAGAAAGGGCCGGCAATCTACGGCACACGTGCCACACGTCGCACGCCAAACAATTTCAAATGGCACGCAGCCGCAAATGACATCACGAAGTCCGAACCAATAAATACTACAACGCAAAGAAGATAATTAGCTGTTTCAATTTTAATATATACCAAAGTATATATACTATATATTACTATATAAAATATGCTGTAGAACAGGTATATTGATCTTGACTTCTATAAAAATACGTATGCTCTTGGCACACTGAATGATTTTAAAACTCTAAATCGGCATATAGTTAGCAAAAGGTTGCCGATCATTGGTTTAGATGACGTCGTTACGTTTTAAAGACTAAAACTGTTACAGATTTGCAAGAAGAATCAAATGTCGAGAACTATTGCAATGAGATTACAAGGTTACGTTTGGGCTAACTGACGCGGTTATGACAAGTAATGAAACACAAGAATCGATTTTAAAATTTACCGAGAAGAATGCTAGAGATTTTCTCGTAATCATTTAACCACAAGTAAGGCGATAAAGACACCAAAGCACAAGAGGTTACTGGTGCGTAAAAGTCTGAGATAAAAGAAGGAAAAAAAAAACATTATTATGGAGAGGTACAAATAAAAGAGAAATTATGGAAACAGATGACGACTGACGTTACATTTAAATTTTAGAAGATCAAAATTGATGGAAAAGCAAGAAAACGGAAGATATTAAAGAGAACTTGCCGCCACCACCGAGAGCAACTAAATACGGAATCTCCTGATTTGGCCTGATTAGTGTTTCTATTTTAGCGTTCCATACAATCGTAAAACATTCATTGTGTCCACTTGAGTTCGAATTGGGTGCGTTTCCTAGAAGAAATCACCGTAAAATGAACAAAAACAAAATCTACCGGGTTTTGAACCCGGCACTGTGACTTCACTTTCCATGCCGCTACCCGAAAACCCTAAAGAAATCTCTATTGCTCAATAGCAGCACAGACTTTGCTCTCTTACCTAGAAGCCAGTATAGGAGAAGGAAGATTTTCAGTGCTGTCCAGGGAGGAACGTTTAGAAAATTCGTGCACACTAACCTCTTTCTCTGTGAAGAGTTCATACAAAACATTTAAAGACTTCTACAAAAGCCTTCACAACGATAACCAAATGCGTGGAGAATCTCACGGTTCTCTTCTAAGGTGAACTGTTGTAATCGATGGGATATACCTTATGCATTATGTTCAATCACTCAGTATTCGAACCAGCATTAACAGGTCCTTCGCACAGAATATTAAGTGATAGAATGCCTGTTTAGTCCAGCAATGCACTTTATATTTCAGCGGTCTTTTGGGATTTTCCCCAAACTTGCTCAGACATCCAGTTCCACTAGTCATAGCTCCTACCGGACTGTTCCTTTCGATCCAATGGTAACAAGAAATTTCATGTCTAACAACGTCCTTGGGATTTGTGACAGTACCGAAATGCTTATTGATTTTTTTCTTTGCCGGTTATCTGCTGAAACCGCTATTATTACTACTAGTAGTATTTTATTTCCTTTGATTTCTGCTGTCTACTCCCTTCTTTGCGAGTACCACCCAGAGACCTAAGGTCAGAAATGGCATCATGTCATTTCCCACTGAGCAATAAATAAGGCACGGTGGGAAAAAGGCGTTAGTTAGATCCAGTGACAGGACCCAAAGAGTGTGAGTTCAATTCCTGTTTGAGGTGGTGCAGAACTTGGAGAGGGAATTAACAGGAGATAACTGATAACTGACATCCATTAGACATGGCGCGTGGAACTAGAACAGTCTACCCCAGCGAGCGAAATAAAGGGTTCAGTTCGACATTCCAACCACCTGAAGAAGGCCGGAGCGTACAACGGCCGAAACGTTGTGATGACAAATATGGCAACAAAGATGAGGATGATAGTCCGAGCTATGAAAATAGTAAAAAAACAAAACAAAAAAAAAACAGACAAACAAAACACATATTTTACATTTAAGAACATTTGTATTTCTTTAAGGCATGGGCTACCTTGAATCCCTTCCATGAATCTATTTTTTGTTTTAGATCCAACATAGAACTCATTTCAAGCAGGAGGAAATGTCAATAAGCACCCCGAGTACTCGGCAATGAGTTCCGCCAACGACAAGTGGTAGGAGTATTATTATTAGTAGTAGCAGTAGTAGTAGCGGCAATTCTTGTTAATAAGAAGTAAAAACAGGTAAGAGATGCGTCTTTCCGAAAGTGATATATTTCTGAACAGGAATACACATACACACACACACACACACACACACACAGATATCTATCTATCTATCTATCTATCTATCTATCTATCTATCTATCTATCTATCTCTCTCTCTCTCTATATATATATATATATATATATATATATATAGAGAGAGAGAGAGAGAGAGAGAGATGTACAGAGAGGATGGTGGCTTACTGATAGATAAACAACAGAAAAGATAATGAAAGCATTATAGATAAGAAGTCACATTCGAAGTTCAGATTTTTAACGTTATTGTGAGCAAACCGCTGCGACACGAGTAGGTGAGGTTGTCACTATCTCCACTACTGTGTCAGGGTGAAATGCTAAGCGTTGTAGATGTTGATAAAAAGACGAACGTGGATAGATAGATAGTTACAGAATAAATCAGATAGATATGAATAGAATAAAGCAGATATAGACAGACAGAAACGAATAGAAGAAATATGACAGATATATAGATATGAATAGAATACGATATACTGAAAGATATATAAGTAGAATAAGGCAAACACATACATACATACATGCAGATAGATAAACAAACTTATAAATAGATAGGTAGATGAATAAACTTAGATAGATAGATAGATAGATAGATAGATAGATAGATAGATAGATAGATAGATAGATAGATGATTAAGATCTTAATCCACCAAAAGACGACTTTAGGCTCAAATGCATATACTGGATAGCGAGAAGGATGGATTGTTTCGTGTGTCTACGACCCGAACATTAAGTGTTAATAACTGATCACTTACAGATTCGTTGGCGAAAGCCAATGCCACCAGGCAGATTGCGATGAAGACCTTCATGGTGGGTCGGTGTCCTCTGCTATTGTTTTTCCCTTTTGTTTACCTGAAGACCGCATCAACCTTTTAAATGCCGTCCACCGTCTGCCCTGAACCTTCCCTGCACACACAAAAAAAGATTAGATACCAAATGCAGGCCTGAGAAGGAAGCATCTGCCATCTTATCTTTCTCTGTTACGATTTCGCGTAAAAGTGTGAGTATCTGCACGAACTGAGATATAAATGATTAGGATAACGCCCCCGCCACCTCATCGCTTGCCATTTTTTGAAGTTCTTCATTCATGTCGCTGCAGTCATGAGTTCAGGGAACCAATCAAAATCTATGAGTTGTTCTTTCGATTGCTTCATTCTAAAATATTTATCCGAAAGCTTCTCTATAGCTGGTCCTCTCTTGTATCTCAAATCATCTTAACTTGCAGATAAGGCGCAAAGAAACCTTCCTCCCCTCGTTTCTCTTCCCATTTGAACGGAAGTTAGTCAGAATTTCAAATTCTGATTTTCCAGACAGACATTGTTTATGGGATTATCGATACACAGTCATCAAATTATCCAATCGCCATTTGTGTTAAACTTCGCAAATAGCACGATGTAAAATAAGGTGCCAGAAACAGTACAGACAATTATATCATAACGTGTGTCTCCTTTCTTCGACTGAATACTGGCAGCTACGTGACAATGTGTTTGAATCGTCACGTGGAAATATCAGTTCAGGCACATTCCAATGCTCTCGATAAAAGAGTTGTCTTTGTTTAAGTGCAGGAAATTTGTTTAATGTTATTTAAACCTGGTGATCGCTCGAACCAGAGGAATACCTAGAAGTTATTCGATAGTTCTTGAACTTGTTTCACGTCATCCGTACACAATAAGAAGTTACGTTATCTTACTTGAACAAGCACCACCTCCAGGAATAAGCAAGCCGAAACGGCTTGTAACTACATATCCCATACCAAACCTCTCAAGATAGAATTCAGTTGTATTAATAATTATTGAGGACTTCATGAGAACAGAACCGACACCATTAGAAAGACAACACAAACTAACGCAGCACTTTACTAACAGGCTTTCTCTATGATCTCTATTGGTTTACTCTACATACAAACTCAACCGTACGCGGAAAATAGCTGAATACCTGCTTTGTAAGACCAGGCGACGCGGGGTCAATTCTCCACGGTCCAAAGCCGTTATATCTTCACACTGCTGTTGGTGGACGAATACGAAACGCCGTTTAATAAAGTGTCCGCTGAACAATAAGGCTGATTGGTGGGTTTATTGACACTAGCCCTGAATTGGGATGAGATTGGATGAAAAGATCAGTTACGTTTCTATCACCAACAATTTGTACAAAGACACAATCTTTTTGAAATGGCGTTTTTCTCCAATATTCGCTTTTTTTTACATGGTACAGTATTATTAGCCTCGTTTCAAATTAAGTTTCTAAAATGTAAGCATTTTTATGCTGATGTATTATTACTCTACTCGATTTGAACTTTCTCGCCTGGCGGGTCCTGTTTGACATTGTAAATTATTATTAGGCTCGTTTTGAAATGTTTCGAAAATGTAGACTTTTTAGGGTGACAGAACTAATTTCAAATCGGAACCTCAAAAGGGTAATTTGCAGTTCAAGCCCCGCGCTCAGTTTCTAATAAAAAATTCTCGACTAGTTCCATTTAGGTGTAAATGTACATGCTTAATTCGAAAATAACAAAGAAGTTTTGATTAAATTTACATTTTTGGAGTTATCCTCAATAAAAATTCGGACTCATTCGCATCGCGGTGGGTGAAGTTGAAATTAATTCTGCATCCCCCTTTTCACGCTAATATATTATTACTCTCCTCAGTTTGAACGTTTGTTTCTTTAATCTATGCAGTTTGAAATGTTAAATTATTATTAGACACGTTTAGAATTGTCACATTAATAAAATTTAGAAGGTTTTACACTGATGTATTATTACTCTCCTCAGTTTGAACGTTTGCTTCTTTAATCTATACAGTTTGAAATGTTAAATTATTATTAGACACGTTTAGAATTGTCACGTTACTAAAATTTAGAAGGTTTTACACTGATATATTATTACTCTCCTCAAATTGAATTCTTACTCGTCTGATGTGTACCGTTTGAAATTAAAAATTACTACATTTTCAATCGATATCACCCCAAGCAATCAGTAGCGCCACTAGCACCCAAAGCATTACAGGGTGTGGAGAAATTAGCAACTGAAACATTAGTAATGAGGAGAAAGAGAAAATAGTAATCAGTAGAACAGTAGATAGCCATTGACATTGCATTTAAATTTTTGCAGATGGTTGGAAAGTATGGGGCTGGGAGGGAGTTTCACAACCGAGAACTGCGAGAAAAGAAACTATTAGTATAGAAGTTACGGCTACATCTAGCTAGCTCAACTGTAAGTTGAGGAGATCACGCCGACAGTCTAGTAGTATCAAAGGCTTTTGAGATGTCCAATGCTACAACCCGAACTTCACCGTTTTTATCTAGGGTATGACAGACTCTTTTCGCGATTATCGTTAGTATACCAGAAGTTGATCTGGAGAAACGAAAGCCGTATTGCTCCTCTGAGAAAAAAGCCCTATGATGGAAGATGATGAACCAATTCAGCATTGATTGGGACCACTAGGAGTTTCCCCCAAAGATGCAGAAGGCTAATAGTTAGATGGGTCAGATGGGTCACCAGAGTTCTTAAAAACTGGAACAACAGGTAATAACTTCCAGCAAGCAGGAAAGCAAGAGTCAGAAAGGCATTTATTATACCGTCTAATACAGGAGCTACTTCGGGAGTACGCTTCTTGATGCCATCGGGTCCACATGCTTTGTGGGGATCAAGGTTAGAGATGAATGCAGAAACCATGGACATTTTTATATGCACATAACTCAACAGAGGATCAGTTCTAAGTGAGAAGTTAGGCAGGGGTACTCCAGATGAGTCAAAAGTAGAGTTTGAGAAGAATTTACGGGCAAAAGCATTCAGCTTTATCAACGAGGCTGATAACACCTCAAATCTATTGAAAAGAGGGAATAGAGACCCTGCACTTATTTAGTACCCTATTACAGAGACGCCAGTTGTCACGAGAGCATAAGTTTTTAGACGTTCTGCGGTGCCTCATTCTTTCATCAAACGAGAACTTAGCTTTTTCAAAGAGTCGCTTACATTTGTTACATCAAATAAGGCACCTGTTATTACGAGAGCTGTCACACTGGTATAACCGGAAATAGTGGTTCCTATGTGTTATGGCGGCCGAGTCTGCTGGTGTGAACCATGGAGAGGATTGCGGTTTCCTCTGGCATTTCCGAGAAGTGATGAAAGCGTCTATGCTTGCTTTGACCCCAGGAAGAAACTTCAGTGGTGCAATTTTTAACTGGGAGTTTTAAAAAGACCAGTTCAAGAGGCGTCACGAAGAAAATCCCGGAATGACCCCAATCAGTATAATGGTAGCTGAAAGATGTCTTATGAATAGGGAGTTCCTATTTAATGGATGCTTGGAAGGAGATATCAGTAACTACCACAGAGTTATCAAGAGGCCATTATTACGAATCTTGGAATAGCAGGCAGTGGAGGTAAGAAATAGATCCAATAGAGAATCATGTTGTTCGGTTGGGGTAGGGAAACAAGTAGGGAAGTCTACGATTTGAATGATGGATTGGGAAAAGGAAAAAATTAATATCTGTATACCTGCAACGTCAGTACCTTTATAATGTTTCAGTCACCGAAGACAAACATGTTGTCAGACTGATAGAAATTGCCTTTTCTATACTATGAGCTATTACGTCTAATATACTGCAGTCTTGGGAAGTGGGGAGGCGATAGAAGAAAAACAGATAGCTGACAGATTTTCGTAACGAAAGACGGAATCACGTAAAAGAGTAGTCAGCGACATCGAGCGACAAATCCCTGGCCATAGCCTTGTTTTGAATTGTCAAGTTTCTAAAATTTAGAAGTTTTTATGCTGATAAATTATTATTCTACTCGATGTGAACTCTATAATTTCTGCTGTGTACACTCAAAATTATAAATTAATATTAGTTTCGTTTTGAATTTTCCCGATTCTAAAATTTAGAATTTTTTACGGTTATTACTCCTTAATTTTAACCGTTACTCGTCTGCAGTGTATTGTTTGAAATTGTAAAGTATAATTAGCCTCATTTTAAATTGTCGCGTTTGTAAAATTTAGAAGTTTTTACTCTGATAAATTATAACAATACTGAATTTGAAATCTTTATTCCATGTCATAAATTGCTTGAAAGTCTAAGTTATTATTAGCCACGTTTTAAAGTGTCGCGTTTCTAATATTAATAAGTTTTTATGCTGATATATTATTACTCCCCTCAATTTGAACTCTAACTCATATACTGTGCAACATTTGAAACTATAAGTTATTACCCTCGTTTTCATTTGTCACATTACGCTGATATATTATTACACTCCTCAATTTGAACTCTTTTTCTTCTGTCATGTCAGTTTGCAAACGTTTGAAACAATAAATTATTATTACCCTCGTTTTCATTTGTCACATAACGCTTATATATTATTACTCTCCTCAATTTGAACTCTTAGCAATCTGCTGTGCACCGTTTTAAACTATAAATTATTAATACCCTCGTCTTCATTTGTCACATTACGCTGATATATTAGTACTCTCCTCAATTTGAATTCGTATTCGTCTTCTGAGCAACGTTTGAAACTATAAATTAATATTACCCTCGGTTTCATTTGTCACATTACGGTAATATATTATTACTCTCCTCAATTTCAACTCTTTCTCGTCTACTGTGCACCGTTTTAAATTATGAATTAATATTACCCTCGTTTTCATTTGTCACATTGCGCTTATAATATTACTATCACCAATTTGAACTCTAACCCGTCTACTTTACAATGTTTGAAACTATAAATTATTATTACACTTGTCTTCATTTGTCACATTACGCAGATATATCACTACTTTGCTCAATTTGAATACTTTCTCGTCTACTGTGTACCGTTTAAAATTATAAATTATTATTACCCTTGTTTTCATTTGTCACATTACGCTGATGAATTACTACTCTCCACAATTGGAGCTCTTACTAGTCTAATGTGCACCGTTTTAAAATATAAATTATGATTACACTCGTTTCCATTTGTCATATTTCGCTGATATATCATTACTCTCCTCAATTTGAATTCATACTCGTCTACTTTGGACCGTTTCAAACTATAAATCATTATTGACCTCGTTTTC
Organism: Acanthosepion esculentum; assembly: GCA_964036315.1. Taxonomy (NCBI): domain Eukaryota; kingdom Metazoa; phylum Mollusca; class Cephalopoda; order Sepiida; family Sepiidae; genus Acanthosepion; species Acanthosepion esculentum. Next base: position 91,548,294 of record OZ038496.1, on the reverse strand, counting down.
ATTTGTCATATTACGCTGATATATCATTACTCTCCTAAATTTGAACTCTAACTCGTCTACTTTGCACCGTTCGAAGCTATAAATTATTATTACCCTCGTTTTCATTTGTCATATTACGCTGATATATCATTACTCTCCTCAATTGAAATCTTCCTCGTCTGTTGTGCACCGTTTGAAACTATAAATTATTATTACTCTCGTTTTCTTTTGTCATATTACGCTGATATATTATTACTCTCCTCAATTTGAACTCTCACGCGTCTACTGTGCATCGTTTTAAACTATAAATTATTATTACCCTCTTCTTTATTTGGCACACTACCTTAAACATTATTACTCTCCTCAATTTGAACTCTAACTCGACTCGTTTGCAACGTTTGAAACCATAAATTTTTATTACCCTTGTTTTCATCTTTCACATTACGCTGATATATTATTACTCTTCTCAATTCGAACTCTTACTAGTCTACTGTGCACCGTTTGAAACTATGAATTTTATTTATCCTCGTTTTCATTTGTCACATTACGCTGATATATTATTACTCTCCTGAATATGAACTCTTATTCGTCTATTGTGGACCGTTTAAAACTATCAATTATTATTACCCTCCTTTTCATTTGTCACATTACGCTGATATATCATTACTCTCCTCAATTTAAACTCTCACTCGTCTACTTTGCATAGTTTGAAACTATAAATTATTATTACCCTCGTTTTTATTTGTCACATTACGCTGACATATTATTACTCTCCTTTATTTGAACTCTTATTCGTCTACTGTGCACCGTTTTAAACTATACATTTTTATTACCCTCATTTTCATTTGTCACATTACGCTGATATGTTATTACTCACCTCAATTTGAACTCTTTTTCTTCTGTCATGTCAGTTATGTGTTATACGTGATACACGCTTTCGATACATGACTTACGAGGCAGATTTGATAGTAGGTTGGCCGTTTCTTTTTTGCGGTAGACCAGATGCTAGCCAAAACTATTTATCCATAGCTGGGGGAGAGGAAGGTTATTTGCACGTAAGTGAATGTAATGAATTCCATCCTAGCCGATATTACTCCACCGTGACTCTGTCATGTACCTTTTGAAATTGGAAACCATTATTAGCCTCGTTTTCATTCTCCGGTTTCTTAAATTTTGATGTTTTTTCTTTATGCTAATAAATTATTTCTCTCTTCGAGTGGATCTTTTCCTTGTCAGCTTCGTTTTGTTTCAAACGTTAAATTAATATTAGCCTCGTTTGAATTATTATATTACTAAAATGTCGATGATTTTACGTTGATGTTATTACTAAAATGCTGTTTTTCTCCTATTCAATACATTTAAATAATTGGTAGTCATATGAATCTCTTATTACGTTATTAATAGGCATCATATAAGTTCTTATACAGTGTTGTTCGATAAAAGTGATTCACCTAATTTTTTTTTTATTGAATATTCTCTTCTCCAATGAAACGAAAGTTGAGCTAAATTCAAAGGATAAGCGATCTAAAATCCGAAGAAGAAGCTTTGAATGCTCTTTGAATTTAGCAGTAAGTAATGTCAATCATCCGTTCAGTATAATGTTCTGGGGATGCTTTCCTTTTCATGGAACTGGTTTCTAAAAACCTATTGACAAGACCCTCAGGAGCGAGCAGTACAAGAGAATTTTAGAGTCTTGTCTGCTCCCTTCTGCTGAAAGGGTGCAAATCGACACCACCAAGCTCATTATTATGCAGGATAATGATCATTGTCACAGATAAAAATTGATAAAGGAATACTTTGATGAGAAGCAGGTGAGTGTTATGACATGGCCGCCCCAATCTCCTGACCTCAACCCCATAGAAAACTTATGGAGCATTATAAATTACAGGCTCTCGAGAAAGCAGTTGAGAGGATTTGATTGTGAATTTCATATCCGAATGGAAATCAATGCTTGGAGATGAGATTTGTCAGAACCTAATCAAGTCAATACCAAAAAGGGTTGAAAAGGTTTTTCAAAATAAAGGAGGACCCATAGATTATTAAATATTTCGAACTATATTACATATTATAAATAAATTATACCTCCATTATTACGAAGCGAAGGATCATATTTTTTCTGGTAATGGCTTGCATTATTAATTCAAACAAAAATGTCCTCAAGGACACATGGCACAGTGGATAAAGGCGTTAGTTAGACCCAGTGACAAGATCTAAACAGTGTGAGTTAAGGCAGTGGAGAACTTTCAGAGGGAAATTAACAGGATGTAACTGATAACTGACATCCATTAAACATGGCACGTGGAACTAGAACAGTCTACACCAGTGAGCGAAATAAAGAGTTCAGTTCGACATTCCAACCACCTGAAGAAGGCCGGAGCGTACAACGGCCGAAACGTTGTAACAAATATGGAGACAAAGATGAGGACAATAGTCCGAATAAGGTAAATAATGTACATTCTTAATCTGTTCCCACGTGTTCCACAGCTAGCGCCATCTGGAACAGTCACTCTGCTGCACAACACGCTCTTGTTCAAACACCAATGTATATTTACACGCTTGGTTAAATAGGCAAACAGAAAGAGAAAGGGTCATTGAGGTTAGAAAAGAAATGGGTAGAGGGACGTAGAGAGACAGAAAGAGATAGATTGCAGGTGGGGGGGCATCTTAGATAAATGTAGTTCCTTGTCGCACATTCTCATAGCTAGTTTTAATATCAACTAGACCTCCCGTGACCCGCTGAGTTAACCTTGTTGTGTTACTGTTTAAATTTAGTTTCATGAAGAGTTTGTGAAAGCAGAGATATTTTAAATATAGATTTGTTTGCAGTTATTGAAGTTGCTTTCATCATTAAAAAAATTGTCTGTTTGAAGAAAGTTGAAATAAAAATACTTATAAAAAATCGTATTTTAAATCATATATATATATATATATATATATATATATATATATATATATTACCCGTTGAATGTTCAGATTACAAAACATAGAAGTTGCTTTCAACAATAAAAAATTGTCTGTCTGAAGAAGGTGGAAAGAAAAATATTTAAATTATTGTTTGTTTAAAGAAAGTTGAAATATAAATAAGCACACACGCAATCACGGGAAGAGGGGAAGAGAGAGGCGAGTGGAAAGAGAGAGTGTGTTTTTCTCTATTTCCTTCTTCCCCCGCCCCCGCTTCCTACAAGATAATAAATTCATATCTTTCTTTCAATACTTTCTATATATGACTTTTGGCAAACACACAAGCAACGTTCACGGACTTTTATAGTAATAAAAATTGTGTAAACATATAATTCTTTTGTTTATAACAGATATATTTGTTTATAACATGGATATTTTTTTCATTTTCACGCAGACTCATTGATTTTTTGTTGGTATTTCATCCGTTTAAGTCTGTTCGAAAAGATAAGTAATTAATCCTGAAGGGAAAAAAAGGGTAATTCAGTGACATTACTTGCGAAAAAAAGAACCTTTCAGATGCAAAATTTTTAAGGAGTATAACAGAAGAATGGGAAGAAAGGAGAAAGGAAGAAGGTTTACTATAATGGCGTTGCAAAAAAATGATATTTTGCGGACTTAACACACAAAGAAACGCCTCGTTAACAGTTCTTTGAAATCTTGTGATTTCTTGTTGTTGTGGTTGTTGCGCGGCAATTTCTCAGAGTCCGGTTTTCCTGGGGATTGAGAAGAAGTGGAGTAAGCGATACAATCCCGGATTCCAAAGATCAGTTGCTGAAGATTTTTTGTACATGCTACTCTTTGAAAGCGAAAGTGAGAAAGAGGAAAAATGATTCAAACACAGCGCGCAGATCGGGACGAAGCAGTTTCAGTAAGGGGCCTTCATTTCTTTGCACTTGACGGTGTAGCCCCAGTCTACGAGGTTCGAACGAGGATAGTTCCCGCTTAGACCAATAAAATTCATTCGTGTGAAGCCATTTTTAATCCTTAATTCGGGAAAACGGTTGTATATCGCTGACATTTTAGTCATTACTGAATGCGCTTGTATCTATATGAAAGTTTCCGTCTGATGATGTCATTCAATTATAAAAATAACTCGAGCTTTTAGGCTAAACTTTCGGTTTTGTGGCAACATTTTGTTTGATTGAAACCTCACCTCCTCGCAAAGGCGATTCAGTGTTCACACAAATAATGATCAAATAGAACAGTTCTTACAAGCCGTTCTTAGTTTAAATCATAGGTATTGCAGAGTACAATATTTTTAATTCCTTACTGAAAATGACCAGATTTTTCAATTAATTGAACCGCATTGCGGCTTCATTATCCGATATGCGACTTTCCAGCTTCGCTACACACGTCCATAAGAATCATTATAAAATAAAACTGATTGATGATTTCTGGTGTTTACCGTGGATAGCTGAAATTGTAATCGCGGGAATGGGGGCGTCGTATTTTCTTTATTGTATTTAATATAGTTTACAAGGTGAAGGATCATCTTCACACAGGTTTGGATTATTAATTTGGTCACAGG